>JABXWE010011314.1:0-34693 GCA_014611495.1 Limonius californicus | reverse complement strand
CTAGGCAGAATACCTCGCTGGTTTGCCATTGCCTTGCGAGGGAGAACGGCCGTTAAAAATCCGATGTTCCGGTACTGGGAATTGAACCCAGGACCCCCGGCGTAGAAGTCTAACGCGCTAACCTCTAGCCTACGGCCGCCTCTCTTTTAATTTATAGTAATCATCTTTTGCACAAGAACATATATCACGTAACTCTTAATTGTTATATTTATTAATTTTAAATAGAAAAATATGTTATAACAAAATATGGTAGATAATACATATTTTGTTCGGAAGAAAACGGCGTAAAGTAACTCCTATTTGTTACAAATTAGTTTTGATGGAAAATACATAATATATTTTTTAATTTAGTTTAATATATTGTGGTTTACAAAAAAATATTTTAGATAGTTTTTAATTATTTTGCTCTGGTACATAAGATTAATTTTATATTATACTAATAATTTAATTTAAGGAATGCATAAAATAATTCCTAATTACTTTTTTATTTTATACAAGAAAAAAAGCAGTGTCGAATACCCCTTAACTGTTATTGATATATTTTGTTTTAATTCATTGTTTAAATTTTATATTACAAAAGATGATTCCCAATTATATTTTAATTTTATATTGAAACATTTTGTAAACAATAAAAGTACTAAGACCATGGATAAATATCATTTTTTTTAATTATAAACCGAAGCATTTTTTAACTACGACTTTTTAGTAACAAGCATTTATATTTTGCAAGTATGTAACATATGCATATTATGCCACTTTGTGTAATGTATCAGCAGTGACAAATATACCGTGTTAAAACAACTTCATTCCTGTCTATTACATGCAAGAAGTACGCACCAACTCAACCGGCGTATGAAGTTACTGCATTGCCTATGTCGTGCCGCGAAACGTCGTTACTAACGTGTTTGTGTTCTACATTGTTACGAACGCAAAAAAAGACCCACGTTGCGGCGCCAATTAGTTACGGGCCAATCGAGCTTTTTCGACGACCCGTAACCAGATAGATGGAAAACGGCCTACGGCTTAGCTCAGAGGAGTAGGGGGAGTTTGTGAAAATCGCTTTTGGGAGAAAATCTTTAGTTGTGTACAGTCAAAATAAGTGGGCGCCGCTTTCCAAATCCAGCTGATTGTAGGTCCTCGTGGAAGGCCGAGAAGCCAACAGCTTACGGGAATGGAACTTACCGTTATTGTGCCTCCTCCTATATATTTGGAGCTTGCAAAATTTTTACACAAACAAATACAGAGTACATAAAAATAAAAGAGGCAGTAACTTTTAAAACACATATAATGAAATTATTGGTATGGCGATACAAAAGAAAAGACAGGAAATTGCATTTTTACGAGTTTAAAAATAAAATTTGAACGTTCAAGAAACAAACACAACACTCGCCGCTGTATGGCCAATGACGTAGAGTTTACAGGAAAATACAGTATTAATATCTTTTACAATCAACAATAAATAAATGGCGATTGAAGATCGCTTTTAGGTTGCAGAAAACAAACAAGTCCAATATCGTGGAATTTTGCAAGTTTGCGCGAGGAAACAAAAAAAGGGTTTCTTTTTACACTGCACAACAAAAAGACTGGTTCTTTGCCTTGAAGTTCGGAGAAGGCAGGCACAACTCCCGGAGGGTTGATTTCCAAATGCAGGAAAATATGTTGAACGACAGGTTGTTCATCGTTGAACGATAGTAGCATCAACAGGGCCGGTGCTGGTCTTAGAAATTCATCCGCCGAACGGCGATTGGCCAATTCACAAAGAATTGCCTTTTGTTTGGGTTTAAAATCCTAGCGTACTAATATCCGACAATTGTCGATGTGTTGTTTTCAACCCCATGGTAAAACAACGAAACGAAATTTACACCAGGTACACCCGCCGAAAACCCAAGCCGACACTTGCAGTACTCGATATATATTTACGGCCCTCCCCTAGAGATGTAATTTTGGGAAGGTCCGGAGTCAAAAAAGGTGGAAGATCGACTGACGTACAAACGCAACGGGAATCTGCACCCCCTCAAAAGATTACACCATATTACGAAATGCTATGTAAAAGTTCTAGAATAAGGGACACGTGGTTCTCGGAAGCGTTCGAGGTCGAGCGCGGAAAAATCAAGAGTCTGCAATTTGAGACAAAAGAATTTGTTAACATATCTCAAACTTCGAAAGACAAAGCAGAAATGGTAACCCAAAATAAGACTGCAATTAAATAACGTTACTAATTCTGACGAAGCGGCAAACAAATTAAGAAATCAATTCATATAAAGCCGCACATTTTAAAATGAACATAACAACATACATGATTTATGTTTATTACTGTACCGTGAATTAACAAGTAAGTGCAATGCCTAGGCACTGTGTAAATAATGTCAACAGTTTTTGTTATGTGTATGGGGAACTAACTTTTAAGTCGCAAAAATGTACTTTCACCCCACTTGTACGAAGAGCTTACGAACTTTATTTCGGAGTTAAAGTAGGAGATCAAGATAAGTCAATAAGTCATGGGTTCCTCCCATATGTAGTAAGATTTGTGTAACATTGTTAACAGGTTGGTTGATAGGTATAAAACGTAAAATGCGCTTTGTGGAGAGAACAGAAAGATCATGCCACAGATTGTTACTTTTGCCTAACTAACATACTGGGCATCGGACCGAAGTCCAAGAATACTGTGCAGTATCCCAATTTACCATCAGTTTTACGGCCCGTCAAACCTAGTGAAGAACTTCCTATTGCAAATCCACCAGAATCTTGGAGTTTGGACGAAGAACAACCTGAAAGTACAGTACAGTACAGGACAGAAACATGAACCAAGCAATTGGCACCTATTTATAGATTCTTCAAAACTTAGCTTAAAAGCAGTTTTGCTTCACGATAGCAATAAATACTCATCTGTACCATGCCGTTCATATGAAGGAATCATACGAGAATATGCGATATCTTCTAGAACACATCCGGTATAATGACTATGAGTTAGATCTGCAGAGAGCGTTTGACAAGGTCTGGCACGACGGGCTCCTTTACAAAATGATACTCCTAAACATTCCAAGATCACTCACTCCTTTCTGACCAATAGAACATTTAGAGTCAGAATTAACTCATCATTATCCAGTACCAAACCCATAAAGACTGGAGTGCCCCAGGGTAGCATATTAGAACCAACTTTATTTAATCTGTTCGTTCACGATCTTCCTACAGCTATCAACTCAACACTAGCCATGTATGCTGATGACATGGCGATAATAACGCAGAGTTCCAGTGCCGAAACAGCAATCGAAAACCTCCAAAACTCCATAAATATAAGGTGTGAATGGACCCAGAAATGGAAAATCGAAATAAATCCTGGCAAATGCCAAACGAAAATATTTACCCTAAAACGATACGCCCAACTTATAAAAATAAAAATAAATAATAATGAAATAGAGTGGAACCCAGAGGACTCAGCAGTGAAATATTTAGGTGTTTCCTTAGATACAAAGCATAACTGGGGGTACCATGTCAATTAAAAACTCAACGAGAGCCACAACAGACTAGGTGTATTATATCCGTTAATAAACCGCAAATCCCATATTAGAACCGAATGCACTGTGCTTATCTATAGAGGAATCCTCCGACCAATACTCACCTATACATGCCCAATCTGGTGCAACACATCAAAAACAACAATGAAGAAACTCTAAACAATGCAAAACAATGTGCTCCGAATTGCAATTAGTGCCCGCGGTTTGTTCGCAATACGCAAATACATGACGAACTAAGTGTTCCACTAATATCTGAGTTTATCAAGCATGCTACTGTGAAGTTTTACCAAATTTTAGTTTTGTGTCCCAGTGCCACTAAATTAAACCTCGGACAAAAAGATATCCCCACGCGGCTCAAACGCACACTACCCCAAGATTTAATCTAAAGGCTATATAACTTAAAAATAATATTTAACGCGGAAATTGTACGACAGAGGTGAGATTAGTCACTTAACCCTCTCGCACTAGATCGGAAAGGAAGAGGTTTCCTCCATCTGAAACAGAAATTTCCAAGAGTTAGTGAGGCAAAAATTAAAAAGGGCATATTTGTGGGACCATAAATATGAGAAGTAATGAAAAATGGCGAATTTGACAACTTGCTGAATGAAGTTGAACTAAGAGCATGGAGAGCTGTTGTGGCCAATTTTCTTGGAAATGTCAAAGCTGAAAATCACAAAGATGTTGTGACTGAATTACTTAGTGCCTACAGAGAAATGGTATGTAATATGTCTTTAAAAACGCACTTTCTGGATGCTCATCTCGATTTCTTTCCGGAAAATGTGGGTGCCGTAAGCGACGAATATGGAGAACGGTTCCACCAAGACGTTGCAACCATGGAAAAGCGATACCAAGGCAAATGGAGTCCTAGTTTGCTTGCTGATTACTGCTGGACATTAATCCGTGATGCCCCAGAGACTAAATCCCGCCGTAAAACATCCGCAACAACATTTTGAAGTAAGTCCAACATTGAGAAGATACCGATATTGATATATTTCCGTATAACGCACAATGTGATAGAGAAAAGCAAAGGTCATTTCCTGCTTTCTGGTGAAATTTTACATAACATACATCATGTTTTATCCATGTCACAACAAAAAAGTTGATTTTTGTTTACCAGTGTTATCCGCTATCTATCAAGCAAACAGTAAAAAAAGTAAATAACACAACATAACTGCAAATTTCGTTATTTTAGTACATAAGAAATCTTTTATGTTTTTAAATTTTCTAGCTAAATATCTTCTTTAATTAATTATCCTTCTAATTTTATGGTTTAAGTCCTAATTGGGTGGTGGTGGTATCTCAATTTGCAAGCGCTCTATTTCTGAGCAAAAACATCGATTCTTGTTCTGCAACCCATCACACATAATTTCCCAATCCGATGCGATTTTAATACTAAAAACCTACTCTGGAAGTTGTGTCGTTAGGATTCCACGTTAAATTGTAGCCCCCCCCCTCACGTGTTTCTACCTTAGCGCTGAGAAGAAACACGTGGCTGAGATGAGACCTATGCCCAGCAGTGGGATGAAGAAGGCTGTTAATGATGATGATGAAGTCTTAATTATTCAAAATAGTAATTTGATAAGCTTCTTATTATCACGACATTTATAACATCTAAATCCGTATTACGGCAACTAAGTTGCGATCTTCAGTAGGATCTGATAAACCTAGACTTTTTGACGTATAAGTTATAAGAAATAATAGTAAAGGATTAGAATTTGACGCTTACAGGAAAGATCTTCAACTGTTTCCGAATGAGATTCAAATCGATATCGGATTGACTACGATACATCAACAATATTGCTTTTTTACGAACATTAATGATAATTTAATTACGAAGCGTGAGTTAAGGTTGAATATACGTAAATTCACGCCCTGAAAAGTTCCCATTTTGAGGAATATACCAGAAATTTCATGAAAATTCCGTTCTTCCCTTTAAACAAACGTCATTCCAAACAATCAATTCCAAAATTTTATTTTATTCAAATTACAACATACGGATATTGACATTTTTCTGAATGTTTTGTAGAGAACCGATAACAGACTAGTACTACTAATGCATTTTACTAGTCATCTGGAATTTTATACACTGTCAGGTATTTGTCATAGAAGTTCTTCAGTTGCTTTAGTGTAAATTTTCCACCGTATGTTGTCATTTCCACTATTATGTTGTATTCGCTTGGATCTTTTTTATTAGACATGCTTTTAATAGTAGACTGTATTTCCTCATTTGTTATTTCAGGAATATCTTCTAAGCCTACGTTTCTTACTATAGTTCTTTAGTCTTCTATTTTTCAATTGGTGATTGCACTTATATTTCATTTTATAATTAGTAGTAATTTTCTATAGTTTTTCTCTATTTCCATTTCCGCCTTAGTTTCTTAATGTTGTCGCCTATAAGTTGTACTATTTAATATATTCTTTCCTTCTTCTAAGTTTTCGTCTACTTTCTAAGTTTTGTATTCCCTTAGGCATGTATTACATGGAACAGATTTTTGTACAGATTTCTGTATGTGAGCATGCCAAATAGGTGCACATTACGGTGACATCTGTGAGAAAACTGTCAAAATAATCATGTGACTGTCGATAATGTAGAATTCTATCAAGATTTCATAATATTAGGTTGATGCATATGTTCGTAGTGCTTTTAGCTATTTATTTTACATTTACGCACAGCAAAGCAAACAAGCTGCAGCTATAAAAAACGCGAGCGAGATAAGAGAATACGCGGGGTGTCGGCGCGACTGGGTAATCAAGCGGCAAACATATTCTTTTATGACATTTGTGATCGCTGATAAACAGTAAAAAATGCTCATTTGCGCATCGATGCAACGTCGACTTTGTACAAAATTTTGCTGTATGACACGACACAGAATTTTGTAAAAACAGTGAACAAAATATTGTACAAAATTCTGTATCGTGTCATACAGGCCTTAGATCAGCCCTTACTTTCTTTTCAACGGTTTTGTTTAGTTCAGCTATTCTATTCTGTTACTTGTTTGATCGCCTTATCTTCTCTTTTCTATAAGGTTATATGTAGTTCTACTTTTTTGACACATTTAATAAGCACTGGTTTATTTATCGTGTTTGGAATTTTAGTTGTTGTTCTTCTACTTGTTTAATTTCTTCTTTTGCTATTCTTTGTTGGTATTCGACTTCTTTTCATTTTAAGTTGTTCGAAATCTATTTGCAGTTTCACAAAGCGTTCACAAAAATCATAACACAGACTCGTAAATTTGACAGCTATCAACCCCGCGAACAGATTGAATTTAGAATAGGATTCAGTACATTAGACCACCTACATGCAATGAAAATACTAATAGAAGAAGCTAATGAGTATAATGATGGCAGTAGCAGACTACGAGAAAGCATTCGACTTCATAGATAGTAAATAATAGTTCACTATATAGCGGAACATACTGTCTAAAAGAAAGATACATAACCTCAAAATTAGTTTTAGTAAAATTTGTCCTCATTTTATACTGTCATCTTTAAGCAAGTATGCGGAATTACAATTAATACTAATAGTTCATAATCGTAATAATGTACAAAAGTTCATTCTCATTATCCTAATGGTGCATTTTAGACAAGTATTTTAAAATGCTTTCTCTTCCTGACATTACGTCTACATATAAGCCCCTTATAACGATATTATTTATAATTAAGATTTTTTGTAGGTGCTAGTTGTACTATCAGAAAACTTAAAGTTGGAAAAAGAATTACTCACCCCTAATTTAAATTAATTAGCTCGAGTGAAACAAGAACAGTAACTAAAACATATAATTTGTACAGTCGCTAACTATTATCCATTAAATTTTATTGAATGTGTAACAATGTACAATGCTTTATTCGTGGTGAGGCTTAATCTATCTTCTAGTTATTTATTTAATATATTGCTTTGTTATCGTATCCCCGATTGTTTAAGCAAGTTTAGAGTCTATACTTAAACTATTAGTATGCAGTAAGTCGACGAAATAAACTGTTGAATAACGTTTACAACCGATTTTCTGATGGGCTGGTCATTTCCCATGGGTATTTTTTTGTTGCTATACTGTTTGATGTAGGATTTCCGAAACTGCAGGCTGGTGTTGAGCTGTATTTGTTAATGTAGTAAATTTTGAAGGTTTTGTCATACTAATTTGTGGTTTCGTATCTGCAAACAAACTTGTTTTCGAATGTTTGTGATATCTGTGCAGCATATGTAAACAAATATGTATTTTATGAGAATTTGGAATTTTCCTGTCTGAATTTTATAATTTTATTTTGTTATAAAGTTAAACATACATTTTAGTGATTTTAATAATGTAGCTAATTTTAATTTAACGAAAATAGGTGATATTAATCAATTAAAATATTGGTTCGCTGATTTTGTATAAGTATATCCGTGTGGCATATCAAAATACATGTAATTTTGTTTAGAATACGTCAACAATTTGTATTTTTTTTAGATATTAAGAAGGTATTTGTATAATTTAAATTTGGTTAAGTTTTGCAATAGTGTTCTAGCTTCTGATTGGCTGAAGATAATCCGCAGATACGCAGAAGCTGAGAGCATTGCTATTACAAATATTTTTGTTCATATTGTCCGTTTCCTAACAAACGGCACAAAAATTGTAAGATAGTTGTCCTTTTAGGCAGAGGCCAGCAGCCCTGTAGACGTCAGAGTGGAAAGGTACTCGCCCGTCTACTCGTTTTAAATATTGTGATCTACGTAAATACGTTGTTTATAAGAAGAAAATATGTTGTTTATTACAATAGAACCAGTTATTAATTGTTGTATGTAAATCGGCTTTATTATTTTAACCGTACCTGTGCCTGTAATAGCGAGTTTTGGCTTAAAAACGGATTTTCAAGATACGAATTGGAGTTTTGCATACATAGCGTCAGTAATGGCAATTGTTTTAGACTTCGTTCGTCTATCGTTTCGAATGACATTCTTAAATATGTTAACAAAGTATGAAAAGTCAAATTTTCTATCAGTTCAAGAAAACTGTATTACATTGGAAGGAAATCACTTCAGCGGGGATAATTATTTAACACCTATTTAAGAAAGAAACATCGACGTAACATTAAAACAAATTTAATTAATTGAGAATTTAATAAAATTCAACGATAAAATAACAGTATGGAACAGTTCTAACCGCGAACAAGGTGTGAATAAGTGATTCAAAGTTTTCCACTTACTGCAAGCAGCTGAATTTCTATTCCTAGGGATCTTCCTCGAGAAATACATCACAATACAACTCATGCTTCAACCTTTTATATTCTTGCACTGGAGTTCTAAAATCGTAGATCAAACGGTGTTATATTTGAATTTTCAGGATATCACCTTGAGTTTGAGAGTAAATTATTTGTTGTGGAAATTGCCCAGTTTTATGCAAGAAGCTATTTCAAGAGCTATTTTATATTTAATTTATTTATGGAAAGTTAATTATCCAAGTAGAGATGCGGTATTAATTTAGGCGCACAAACGTGGTTAAGAACATGTTAATTATCTATTTTTAATAATTTAAATAATATAAAGAGGGGAACCGCAGCAATATATTTGCATAACTCATATAATTTCAAAGCACAACGTTTCGAATAGAGTCAACTCATCGTACTGAAATTCTAATTAATTATTTACAAGAGTACCTACAAAGAAATTCCTACAGCACGAACCTTTTCTAGGACATATCAGAAATGTTCCAAAAAAGTAAGTTTTTTGAATTTGCTATTTAAAGTTCGGTATGCAAATTGTTTATTGCAAACCATCTTAAGCAGTACAATATATGAAATGTTACATATCTATAAATATTATTTAGCTAATTTAAATATTTTATAAATTTGGTAGTTCCGATCACAAAACATTCTCATATCGAAGTATGAGAAAGTAAAAGTATTAACCTGCTACAAATTAATTGGTCCAATTTGCAATTTCACAGCAGGTAGATCTTTTTGTAGGAAGACACAACTTGGTCTAATATAAATCTATTCTCTCACAACTTAATTATACACAAATATGTAGGTTAGCATTTTAGGATTCTTCTCTTGTGCAATTTAATAATTAGTTTGAAATATTTATTGCCTCTTATTTAACTAATCGATTTGCTTAAAAAGTAGAACTTGCCGCCGGTAAAAATCAACATGAGTAAGCAGAAACAAGAATAAAGTTATCAACCCAATGAAATTAAAACGCTTCAACGGTTTTATTATTAATACAAAACTTCGTTCACCTGTAAAAGTTTGGAAACCACATTGAGGTGCTTGACCTTAACCGTGCTCTAAGCAGAGTTTGTCTACGAACCCATCATTAAAATCTTTACTATTTAGTTATATATTTTGAAGAAGAACTTCTAACTATCAATTACATTGATGAAATTACAGGCAATTGTACTTAAAATAGGGTTTCTCTGGTCACCCACTCTTAAAGTCGCTACTTTGAAGATTTCATTTTAGGAGTATATTTCGATTTTGCGTTATTGGTAAGAAAGTATTAGCAACTACCTCGAAGTTGAAGATTCTAAATTTATTCATCCTTGAAACTACCGTTACTGGAAGATAGTTTTTAATAGAAATAACTTGTTTTTAATAAGAGGAAATGAAAGAAACATATTACTTGAATTTGCCATAGTTCAAACGTTTTGCCATTACGTATTTTCAAAAAGATACTGTTAAGTATACTTTTACATTTTATAAAGTAAACATCATCAAATAAAACAATTTTTTAGTTGTTTTTCAATTTAGATGTAAAAATTACGGAAATTCAAGCACAATTACTTCATTTTGAACAACTTTCACTTATAACAGTTGTTTGTATAACAGAACGTTACCTGTTCATTATTTCAATATAAGTATTTAAAATCATTACTTGTTATCAGAAAGTGAAATACATAGAAAACGTATGAAATATTTATTTCATTATTTATTTATAATTGCTATAATCTGTAAGTATGGTTAATAACAACAATTAAAAGTGGAATTGACGGTTTTCATATTATTTATATATTATGTGTTCCCATACATATTATTTTGTTTTTAATTTTATTTGTGGTGTACCTTATTGTAACGTTCTAAAACTTTTTGAAAACTGTCAGCGAAGACGTCTGAAGAAACTTCTTGCAATTACGCGGTCATATACTTCCAAAAGGCACTGAAACATTTATACTAACATCTCCTACTAATATTATATCCCATATTAAAAACATCAACAACGGAAAGTCTCCAGGTCACGAAAACATACCTAACATCGTCCTGAAAAATCTCTTCAATAGAAGTGCTGCCAATCTACCAAACTTATTTACAGCCTGCATGTGTCTCGTTTATTTCCCCAACATATGGAAATACGCCACCATTCTAGTATTTCCCAAACCTGGTAAGAACTCAAAAAATGCAGACAATAAACGACCTATAAGTATGTTGCCCCCGATTCCAAAATAGTAGAAAAGATTATCCCGTCAAGACTTTCCACTTCCATGAACTCAAAATCAAAACCTCCAGATGCACAATTCGGATTCCGGCAAAAACCCTCAACTATCCACCAACTAGTCAGAATATCAGAAATTATAGGGCGTGGATTTGAAAAGAAACAATATACAACAACTATCTTTCTTTGATGTAACAAACGCTTTCGATAAAGTGTGGACAAAAGGACAAATTACATACAATTAATACTGTAGTCATTTCTATACAACCCAACTTTCACAGTAAGCATTAACAACATGAAATCAGTAACGCAGACTACCAATGCCGGAGTACCGCAGGGATCAATATTAGGACCATGCTCTACAACATCTTTGTACACGACACATCTGAATCTGTAAATGCAACACGGATGATGCGGTTTTATTGGCCCAAAACACCGATTTAACGATTGCCATTAATCAACTGCAAGATATTGGTAATGATTTCAGTACGTTGATTAATAAATGGAATACACATTTAAACCCAACTAAGAGTGAAACAAAAGTATTGACACTGCACAGAATCAAAATACCACCAACTATCCGAATCAACAACATATCATGGAACACTACAGACAAATCGGTGAAGTATCTCGGCAACCACCTCGACACACGTTTTACATGGCATATTCATATAATCACAAACTGACCCAAAGCTATAAAATATTGATGATTCTTTATGCACTGAAAGGTAGGAAAACAGCCTTAAACTTAAATGCTCGCATTTGCATTTTAGATTGATCTTAAGACAAATACTAACATATGGTAGTCCTATATGGGGAGGTGCAACAAAAACTCATACATATAAAATCCAGTGTTTTCAAAATATAGTATTATGAATTTAATTACTCAGAACGCTCCTTGGTACCTTCCTAACACAGAAATCCATCGTAAAACAGACACACCAACGATTTTCGAGTTTACTGCAAAATCGAATAAGAAATTCTCTGCCACATTTCGTAAGTACCCTCGAGCAGTCCACTATTCTGTTGGAACGTAGTCTATACAAGCCTTACACGGAAGCTATCGCAAGACATTTACGATCCTTCTAATAGTGACAACAGTGAGACTGACTAAGCGTTAGAATATTATTTTCAGTGTGATTTAGCCCTTACCTATAGCCTACTACTGAGTAATTTAGTTCTTAACTAATCATGACCATGTAAAACTATAATAGCCTGCATAATATATCGTATACCGAACAAGGTAATCTAAATTTTGTCTCCTGAAATCGCTTTCTTTTAAGAACATTGCTTTTAGGCAAAAGAAAGAGTTTGCTGATGCCCAGTCAAGTGTAATTAGAGTGAGTGATTGATTTCAACAACGTCGTTTTTCATGAAAAATGACTTCCCAATCAGTGCAGAAAGGGCAGATGGATTGTCATGTAACAAGAACGAACTACCTGTAATCGTAAATGCGGTCACACTTGAGAATTGCGTTGCAGTTATCTCTTCATCACTCATCGAAAAACCAGTGACAATGCAGTTAATAAACCTTGCGTTGCCGCGACTTGTTTGAAAGACGTATGCGCACGTGTAACTTTTCAGTTTTTGCTCATTCGTAAGACTGCTGAACGAACTTTGTACAGACCTTCCTCTTTGCAGAAGGTATCTTAGTATATGCTTATGGTAAATTCAAAAATAGTAATATCTGAACTAAAAATATCAATTAGGAAAAGAGAAGAAGCATTTTGCAAAATTATTTTCTAGCAATCTATCAAAATACAATGTGAACAATTTCACAATTTTTAAAATGATTTACGTAGGTAATGGAATGAGTTTCTTTGATAATCAATAATATCAAAACGCCAGTTTTTATTTTTAACTACTTGGTATATTTTAGTATCCGGTGTTGACGTTATTTATATTTTCACCCGAAACGTTGTTTTGTTATTAATTTAAAACATAGATGTAATTTGTCTTTGTTTGGGTTGTCTGTAATAATTTAACATTTTGGTATACGTATATGGCTTGGTATAAGGTGCTAGTTACAACTTTTAAATTGTGGGCATACATTGTTTGTCTATTTATATTACAGAAAACCCCATACGGTTGACACCAATGCCTGCGAACATTGCCTGGATGGAAACATATTAACATACTAATAGAAACTGTGAACTATATTTCACAAATTGAGGGCACAAATTATGATGAAACTCACTGCTGTTACATATATTTCCCTAAATTTACAGTACAACTAATACGTCTGACAACAATGCCTCGAAACGTAGGCAGTTTAAAAATATATGTATTTATATATTAATAAAAAGTACCAGTTATGTTTAGAAACACTAACCATTGTAAAATAATATAATAACTTAATTTTACAGTCAAAGCAGTAATCATTAACAATTCACTAATCATTAGCAAATGTTGCTGATGCCGATGTTCAAATGTGCAACTAATAGAAATAAGTCAAGAATAACTGAGACGCGAACAAAGTAAATTAATTTTAATTTTTAATATTATTTATCACGATTATTGTCAATTAATGTATATAATATATAGTATATAAAGTAAATTAATGGAATATCAACGCTATTAGCAACGACTAGTAAAACGTATATACAAAATTAACAATACATTATGTATATAGTATTGTGAAACAAATGGGAAGTTACATATTGAGACATTATCAGAAGTGATGCTAATTGACCATATAATGAATTGATTTCATTTACAGTATATTATGTAATCTGTTTTTTATTTAAGTTTGCCATGACATACTGATTCTTTTCTCTTTTGATTGTGTAACTATGCCTGCGTAAAAAGACAGTTGTATGTGTGGATTAAGAATATAATTAATGAAACAACGCATTACTGCCAGTGTTCCTCTAGTTTTAAAGAATCAACACAGTATGATCTCCAAAATGCTCAATCAAGATTGCTCGTGAAGCACCTACTAAGTGTGTTTACCTATGGGACACTATTTATAATCTTTAATCAATTATCTGACAGTTGGCAAATTACAGTTCAACTACTTCAACGGTGTCTACTCTAGAACACAAGATAATACAAAAATTCATTTTCTAAAAGCAGATCTAGAGGAGTCCGTTCATGTTTTTGGCAAAAGTGGTGATGTGGATTACATAACAGGCCTGCATCATGAATTTGTTCGAAATTCTTCTGAGATATATTCTACAAATAGAGGTTGTTTTGCTAAATCTTTTTGGTCTAGTTCCCTGTTTCAGTATTTACAAAATAACTAGTGAGTGTGAATACGGAATTCCGTAAAACGGTGGTCGTCAAAATATCATTTAAAACAATGCACCTAATATACCCTTTAATGCTCTTTACAATAAAATAATCAGAATCATAATAACAGCTCGGATTTATATGCATTCAAATTAGTCAAAATATGCCCACAGTTGGTTAACTATGCACAATTATATGCATCATATGCCTGTGTTCTTTTTATATAATAATAAGAAAATGCAGTACCTAATAGTTTTAATACTATCTGAACACATCATACGCGAAAGAAATATGCAAAATATCATAAAATTATTTACAAATTGATTACTAATATGTAAACAAATATATTCGGGTATTTCCTGTTTATTAGCAATAGATATGTATAATAAAAGCTTTATTAACAAATAATAAATAACAAAATAAAAACCAATTCAATTCCAGTAATAACTTAGAAATTTATAATAAGAACGGGTTTTCTACTACAAAAGACCGTTGTCAGGCTGGAATAATATAAGTATTCATTTTATAATTAATGTCAAATAATTCTAACTAATATAATTCGCGCAGACCCGAAAACACGTTTATGGGATATTTATATTAGAGGATACTCATTTTGCATATAACCAAGCACTAATCATAACTTGAGAATTGGTTGACGGTTTTAAGAACAGCATTAAGTGTCGACATCAACTGTATGTATGCTGATAGTGACTTTTTATTAACACAGATGTGTTATGATTTAAATTTTATTCCTGATACCTACACCAGGTGTGCAAAACAGGGGGTCAAGTAGTTTAATTTTGTTTACGTAAAGACTTATTGGTGCATATACATACCCCCACTTAACATAAACATAACAATGGTTATAATATAACGAAACATCATATCACCAATCATATGCTGACATTGCTCAATAATAATACAGCTACAATATTCTATGACCCGCTTTTATAGAAAGATGCATTTGTCATAATTAAATAATCACAAATGGGAGTTTTAGGATCACTTTTCATTATTACTCTAGCAGCATGGACGTTTTCACAGTAAGTTTCAGTGATCGCCTGTTCCAGTTCTTTGTTAGAACGCTTCCTGTCTCATAAAACAAATTTAGAAACCGATTTAGTATTTCTTAGACTTTTAATTGTCAGCAGAGGCAATCGGAAGTACATGATGTTTTTTAAACTGGGTTTGTACTAAACACATGCAAATCCCATTAATCTTGATTCCCTTGTGAAACAAGCATTAGAGAAATAAATGAAAGCGAACAGATGACAAAAATACTCCCATATTTTTTCTACAAACAATTTATTCTGTGTAGTCGCTGAGGAAAAACACAAATAGCATTGACACCACACAAACACTAATCATTGCTTGTGAATACCACGTTTGTCTCTTAGTAATGGTCTGAAGAATCTGCATTACCGATGCGAAATGCGTTGCTTATAAACTTATAACCCACGGTCAATTTTATACTGTATTTCTGAAAATCCGATAAATTTTTTGTAAATAAAATTAAATGGTATGGTCAGTGCATTTTCATTAATGTATCATCAGATGTTATTCTGCGGAATTTTTTATTTTTATTAGATATTGTTTTTTCTAGATATGTGAATACTAAATGAAAGTAAGTAAAGCAATCTGTAATTGATAAACATTTTGGAAACAATTAATCTAGCTATTTCAAGCAGTTCCTCAGATCACCGTTTCCGGGTACGTAAGATTTACAAAATCTCATATTAGGGTCGCAACACTACACATTCTTATTTATGTATTCAAATATAGGTATGCTTCTAAACAACAACGTTTGAACAATCGGATCACATTTGGATAATTAGTTTATAATCACAATATAATTTAAGCAAAGGCAGTCTGTTTATATTGCGTGGTCAATCTTTCTGATCATACTGTACTATAGAGTGAAGCAAAAATGTCGCCCAATTAGTCTCAACGCTCAAAATATTAATAGAAGTTGAACTAGTTAACTAAAATAACTCAACCAGCCAAAAAGCAATATAAAATCAATTGCGATTTCATCAAAATTGATTGAACCATTCATAAAGCAGACGAATTTTATAAAATTTATTTTCTTCCAGTTAATATATTGACATAATAATATCATATGACCATATAATGCATGCCCCATTTCTAATATTAATTTTAAATATTCTTTACATTGTCTGTACGTTTTCTGTGTAAATAAAATCAAATGGCATGTTCAATGCATTTTCTATTAATGTATCAGCAACTCTTATTCTGAGGCATTTTTATTTTGAATGGATATTTGTTTTTTAATACAGAAATACTAAATGAACGAAATGGATAAAACTGTAATTCCACTGGTAAACAAAAATCAACTTTTTTGTGACATGGATAAAACATGGCGTATGTTATGTAAAATTTCTCCAGAAAGCAGAAAATGACCTTGGATTTTCTCTATCACCCACCCTTTATTTGCTACGAAGTGTTGTGCATTATACGGAAATATATCAATATCTGTATGTTCTTAATGTTGCACTTACTTCAAGATGTTGTTGTGGATGTTTTACGGCGATATTTGGTCTCTGGTCATCAGGGATTAATGTCCAGCAGTAATCAGTAAGCAAGCTAGGACTCTTTTTGGTTTGGTATCATTTTTCCATGGTTGCCACGTCTTGGTGGAACCGTTCTCCATGTTCGTCGCTTACGGCACCCAAATTTTCCGGAAAGAAATCGAAGATGAGCATCCAGAAAGTGAATTTTTAAAGACTTGTTACATCCCATTTCTCTGTAGGCAGTAAGTAATTCAGTCACAAGTTCTTTATAATTTTCAGCTTTGACATTTCCAAGAAAAATGGTCACAACTGTTGTAAAAGCTCTCCATGCTCTTAGTTCAACTTCATTCAGCAAGTTGTCAAATGCGCCATCTTTCATTACTTCTCGTATTTGTGGTCCCACAAATATGTCCTCTTTAATTTTTCTCTCACTAACTCTCGGAAATTGGTAGTAGAAATAAGTTTTTAGGATCAACCAGTGGTTCGTTGGTAATATTTTTTGACCCGAAGTTAGTGCTTGACGTAGTGGCCGTTCCTTCTGTATATAGTGGCGATCCCGTGCACGGCTGTCCCATTCACACAGCAAACAACAGTATTTTGTATACCGTGGCTGAAGTCCAAAAAGAAGCGCTATCACTTTTAGGTCTCCACAGATTAACCACTCATTGTCATTATACCCAATGTGTTCTAAGAGATTTCGCATATTCTCGTATGATTCCTTCATATGAACGGCATGAGCTATACTCGTAGGTACAGATGAGTATTTATTGCTGTTGTGAAGCAAAACTGCTTTTAAGCTAAATTTTGAAGAATCTATAAATAGGCGCCAACAGCTTGGTTCATTTTTCTATCCTAAAGCGTGAAATAGGTTATCAAGGTCCGTGCAATATACCAAAGTCCCTTCTTGTGCGAAACACTATGTAAGTCCTTTTTGACGTTCTCGGAAGTTAGTTATATGTACTTTACCTTCGACGAGATTCCATCCTTTTAATCTCGATGCTAGAAGTTCAGCCTGTGAAATCAGATGTGGTTCTGTTGAACATTCTGGTGCTTGAAATAGTGGATGATTGTCGATTTCCTGTGCGAATTGCATATCATCAGTTGGAACACCGGTGCTTTCAGGTTCTTCTTCGTCCAAACTCCAAGATTTTGGTGGATTTACGATAGGAACATCTTCACTATGTCGACGAGCCGTAAAGCTGATGGTAAATTGGGATACTGCACAGCATGCTTGGACTTCGGTCCGATGTCCAGTATGTTAGTGAGGCAAAAGTAACAATCTTTGGCATGGTCTTTCTATTCTCTCCACACCATTGGCACTGCAAAGCGCATTTTACGTTTTGTACTTTGAGTACTTCTTGCATGTAATAGACAGGAATCAACTTGTCTTAACACAGTACATTCGCCACTACCGATACATTACTCAAAGTGGCGCAATATAAGTACATATGTTGCATTCTTGCAAAATATAAATGCTTGTTAGTAAAAATTCGTGGGCGATAGGCAAATTCTGTTTTTAAATTCGTTTTTAGGTGCCGAAATACATAGAAACACCTAAACATTTCCATGTCGCAAAATATGTGTTTATCAATGTTATTCGACATTTTGATCGGCTGAAGAGGAGGAAACTCCTAAACAGCCATTGAGATGTATTTATATAGGTAGGATTAATTATAAGTTTACTTGTAATTATTATGTCTCAATATACTGTGAAAATTAAAATTGAAATTGGCATTATGAAAGAATTTTGGAAAAAATCTGTTAAGTATTCGCCTCAAGAGGTAGCAGTTTAGCAGGAAGGGGGAGAGGATGCTTCCGCACGCCGAGCCAAGTTAGTAGCTATAAGGGTAGCACGTAAGATACACCGAATTGACCACCCCGAGTACGGAGGTGCAGTACTAATTCAAATGTATAATCTATAAATAAACAATCAATATACAGTCCACATCCTTTTTATTTGGACGGCACCATTAGCCGAAACATTGGTCCAATCGACCGGATTTTGAATTAAGAAGAAGCCGATTGCTGAGTGCGTGGCAAGGAAGACTTCAGTTTGTTCCTTCAGTCCAAAATTAGCATCAGCAACCCAGTGCACACAAAGGAAAAGATCAAGCAGCCCAGTAACTACTCAAATCCTGTAAGTTGATATTCCTATTATTTTTCCATTATTTACTCCATTCAATTGAGTTAGTACAATGACTGAACACGACGTTGTTTCTGATCTGAAGATTAGACGTGGTACAGTTAAAGGAAAATTAACGCGTTTTCAAACGTATTTTGGTAAACTTGATAAAAATTCTTTAAATCAGGAAGTCGTTACGGAATTAAACGACAGATTAGGAAAGACGGTACCCTTATGGGAAGACTTTGAAGAAATTCAGGCGCAATTAGAATTGCTAGACTCTCAAGAAATAAATGAGACCGATCGAGAACATTTTGAAGAGCTATTTTTTAGTGTAACTAGTAAAGCTAGGGCACTTTGTATTCAATTTGAAACAACTAAAATTCAAGATTCGGCATCAAGTGATAATGGAAGTAATAGGTCAGCAATAAATAACAATTCTATTAAACTCCCTACTATCAAATTGATGACCTTTGACGGAAAATATTCAGATTGGTTAGAGTACAGAGACGCTTTCACTGCCCTTGTAGACAATAACGAATCACTTTCTGATATTCAGAAATTTTATTATTTGCGATCTTCATTAGAAAAAGAAGCCTCCGAAGTCATAAAATCTATAGAAGTTTCAGCGGCTAATTATAAAAATGCGTGGCAACTATTAGTAGATCGTTATGAAAACAAAAATCTGATGATACATAATCATATTAAGGCCATTTTAGAGTACCCTGTTATTACTAAAGAATCGCACACAGAACTTAGGAAATTATTTGATGGAATTACAAGACATCTGCGTTCTTTAAAAACGTTAGGGGAAGATATAGATAGTTGGGATCGTTTAATCATTTACATAATAACGAGTAAAATTGATAATACAACCCGACGCGACTGGGAATCATTTAAATATGAGAATCAGTTACCAAAAATGTCAGATTTAAATACATTTTTAAAAGATAGATGCGCGGTTTTAGAAAAATTAGAGACTAGTAAGATTGAAAAGCAAAAATGTCAAGGTACACAATTTCATAAAAAACAATCGTCCAGTAGTTTCGTCGCAAGTACAGGTAACAAACTTCATTGTTATCACTGTAACCAAGGTCATGCAATTTACAAGTGTACATCATTTTTAAATTTGCCTGTTGAGCAACGAATTTCCGTTGTTAAGAAGCTTAAACTCTGTTTGAATTGTATGAGACCTTCTCATCTTTCCTGGAAGTGTGATGCCAAAAGATGTTTTAAATGCAATAAACCCCACAATTCTTTACTGCACTTGGATACATTTAGCAGTAATGTTAAGCCGGAAACTAATAACAATTCAGGGTTTACGGCGGGCGGCAGCTCCGAAGGGTCGAGTTTAGGTACCCTAGAATCTCCGCAGGCAGTGGTACAAAAGGAATCCATAAACAGTCATATTTTAGAAAACAATACTACGGTGTCCTTGGTCACCTCATCCCAAGTTTTGTTGTCAACAGCAATTGTTCAGGTTAAAAATGCTAAAAACGAATTTGTTACTTGCCGCGCATTATTAGATAGTGGTTCTCAGAGCAATTTTATTAGTGAAAGATTGCAAAAACACTTACAATTACCATCTACGAAAATTAATCATGTAGTAAAGGGAGTAGGTGATGCGCTATCAATTATAAGTAACCAAATTAATTTATTAGTTATGTCGTGCCACAACAACTTCGCTATGAATATCCAGTGTCTGGTTATTCCAAAAATTACCGACAAATTACCAAGCGTATCATTCGATAAAAATGTATTAAATATTTCAGGCCAAATCAAATTAGCGGACCCAAAATTCTATATTGCAGATGAAATTGACATGTTGTTAGGGTCAAGTATATTTTGGGCAACAATAATTAACGGTCAAAAACGACTCGGTAAAAATTTGCCTATTTTGCAAAACACTCAGCTAGGATGGATAATAGCGGGTAATTTAAATTGTAATGTAAATAATAATTCATCAATTAATTGTTTAAGTATCAACGATGATATTGACAATAAAATTTCAAGGTTTTGGCAAATAGAAGAGGTCGATAATAACAGTATGCCCTTATCGATGTCCGAAAGATATTGCGAATCACACTTTGGTAAAACTACATTACGCGATTCTAGTGGCAAATTTATCGTTAGAATTCCATTCAAGGAAACTCTAAAGGAATTAGGAAGCTCCCGAGAAAACGCATTAAGTCGTTTTTATTCTTTAGAAAGGAAATTAAATAAAAACCCCGAATTAAAAAATGATTATTCAACTTTTATGAAAGAATACGAGCAATTAAGTCATATGAGTGAAATAGAAGATATAAATCGCGATTCTGAGTCGAACTGCTACTATTTACCGCACCACGCGGTTATTAAAAATACAAGTTTAACCACTAAATGTAGGGTGGTATTTGATGGTTCAGCAAAAACTGATTCAGGGTTGTCGTTAAATGATGTGCAGTTTAGTGGTCCTACACTGCAACAGGACATATTTTCCATTTTATTGAGATTCAGAAAACATGCGTTTGTGGTAACAGCTGACATTTCAAAAATGTACCGGCAGGTGCTCGTTGCCGAAGATCAGCGAAAATATCAAAGAATATTTTGGCGGGCTAATTCCCAGAATAAACTAAAATGTTACCAATTAAATACGGTTACATACGGTACCGCTTCCGCGCCATACTTAGCAATAAGGTGTCTCTGGCAATTAGCCGATGACAATCACTTACAAGCTCCGGTTGCGTGTAAAATTATTCAGAATGATTTTTACGTAGACGATCTGCTAACAGGTGCGGACACGGTAGCGGAAATACTACAAATTCAAAATGATATTTCACAAATACTTTCTGGGGCAAATTTTGAATTGCGTAAATGGCTCTGTAATAATCCAAATATATTACGAGAATTTAAGATAAATAATAATTTAGAAGCTAGCGTCCTACATATAGGAGAAGGCGAGTCAAATAAAACGTTGGGAATATTTTGGAATCCTATTAATGACACGATTCAGTACGAGGTTAACAATTCGATTAATATAGGTACAATAACAAAGCGATCTATTTTATCAACCATATGTCAAATATTTGACCCTTTGGGATTATTAGGCCCCATAATTATTGTTGCAAAAATTATTATGCAGGAATTATGGAAATCAAATATTTCTTGGGATGAAAAGGTACCCGATTCTTTGAGAACTAAGTGGTCGGCCTTTAAGCAAACGTTGCCAGTTATAAATGAATTTAAAATACCACGCCATGCTGTAATATCCCATTATATTACCATCGAGTTACACGGATTTAGCGACGCATCTGAAAGGGCTTACGGAGCGTGCTTATATATTCGAAGCATTTCAAGGTTAAAGGGTATTAATTCAACAATTCTTTGTGCCAAATCACGAGTTGCCCCTCTTAAACAAATTACCCTACCGCGATTAGAATTATGCGGAGCAGTATTATTAGCGAACTTATCAAAAAGAGCCACGAATTCTTTAGAGCTTAACTTCCACAGAAAATTCTTTTGGACAGATTCATTAATTACTCTTGCTTGGATTAGAGGAACGCCTAACAGGTGGAAAACTTTTGTAGCTAATCGCGTTAGCGAAATTCAATCGTTAACAACCACAAATGAGTGGGGCCACGTAAAATCTAACGACAATCCTGCTGATTTGCTTTCTAGAGGTGCCAATTCAATAAATCTTCGAAATTCCGACCTATGGTGGCATGGCCCGGCCTGGCTGAATAAGGATAATTTAGAATTGCCAGAAATAATTGAAAATGAATCGTTTGTAACTGATATCCCTGAAGAACGATCGATTTCGTGTACTGTTACAACTATAAATAACCAATTAAATTTAATCAACAAATATTCATCGTTAAACAAAATTAAACGAGTACTGGCCTATATCTTAAGATTTGTGAATAATTCACGATTAACATGTAAAGACCGGCAGTCAGGTGTCTTAACTCCTAAAGAACTAGAAATATCATTAATTCATTTAATTAAAAATGATCAAATCGAAGGATTTGCAGACGATTACAGTAACTTATTAAATAAGCGCGTACTAAGCAATAAAAGTAAAATTTTATCTTTAAACCCGTTTATGAAGGACTGCCTAATACGCGTAGGCGGTAGGTTAGCAAATTCTAATGAATTTTACGATAAAAAATATCCCATTCTCTTGCCTAGAAGTAGTAGATTAACAGAATTAATTTTAAAGAATGAACATGAACGTCTTCTGCATTGTGGTGCCCAAAATCTACTATATTCAATTCGGGAAAGATATTGGCCTATTTCTGGACGCAGCTCGTGCAGGAAGATAGTAAAAAATTGTGTCATTTGTTTTAGAGCACAGCCAAGGTCACCAGAGTATTTAATGGGGAATTTACCGGAAGTTAGGGTAAAAAATTATGCACCTTTCGAAAATGTAGGTGTTGATTTCGGAGGTCCCTTTTTGTTAAAGGACAGACTTACACGAGCGCCAAAAATGATAAAGGCCTATATTTGCCTATTCATATGTATGTGTACCAAAGCAGTACACATAGAATTGGTTTCGGACCTGACTACAAGGGCATTCATGGCAACTCTGCAAAGGTTTATTAGTAGAAGGGGGAACCCTAAAAACATTTATTCTGACAATGCACTAAATTTTGTCGGTGCTTATAATGAACTTCGTAAAATTTATGAATTGCTTGAAGCCGAATCAACCACAATATCTAATATTCTCGCTAAAGACAAAATAGCTTGGCACTTCATTCCCGCTAGGTCTCCTAGTTTTGGGGGTATTTGGGAAGCGGGTATTAAAAGCACTAAATATCACATAAAACGTGTAATAGGTAATAATTCATTAACATTTGAGCAATTTAGTACTGTACTGACTCAGATTGAATGCATCCTAAATTCCCGTCCACTCTGTCCCTTATCATCCGATCCTCAAGACTTACAGGCTTTAACACCTGGACATTTTTTAATTGGGAAATCTTTGACCTCGTTACCAGAGGACAACCTAATGAGCATTCCTCAAGGAAAATTAAGTAGGTACCAGCAGTTACAAAGTATGATTCAGCATTACTGGTCTCGCTGGCAGAAGGAGTATCTGACCGAACTTCAAGTAAGAACAAAATGGAGGCAGAAATGCCAACAGTCGTTGAAAATTGGCTCCTTAGTCTTGATAAAAGATGACAACGCTCCTCCGTTAAGCTGGAAACTAGGAAGGGTATTGCAGCTTCATCCCGGCAAGGACGGCACTGTGCGCGTAATTGACATTACAGTGCGTGGTGGTGTTGTACAGCGGGCAGTAAATCGCGTGTGCGTCCTTCCAGTAGAATAACAATTAAAGACATTTAGCTATATCTGGAGACTTTTTTATATAATTGTTCTTTTAATTATCTATTTTTTTATGTATGTGTATTTCGTTCTATATTGTATTTTGTATGTTGATTGTATGCAGATTATGTTTATTAGAATTTGAAAGCGAGTCTTTCAAGGCGGGCGGAATGTTAAGTATTCGCCTCAAGAGGTAGCAGTTTAGCAGGAAGGGGGAGAGGATGCTTCCGCACGCCGAGCCAAGTTAGTAGCTATAAGGGTAGCAAGTAAGATACACCGAATTGACCACCCCGAGTACGGAGGTGCAGTACTAATTCAAATGTATAATCTATAAATAAACAATCAATATACAGTCCACATCCTTTTTATTTGGACGGCCCCATTAGCCGAAACATTAGCAATTCAAAGAATATATTCTAAAGACCTCTCTGAAAATGTTAAATATATTTCAATTCCTTATTTTGGTGATGTACCAGAGAAAATTGCTAAAATTATAATCAAAAGAAGTACATTTAAAGTAATTTATAAAACAAAAAAAAATACTTTCAACACATTCTTCAACGCAAAAGATAGAACTAACGATTTGTTAAAATCAGGTATTTACAAATTAAATTGTTCACATTGAAATTATATACACATAGGTCAAAAAATTAGAAATTTTTATACCAGATACAAAGAACACATATGCTCATACAAATACAAACTCCCAGAAAAATCTAACTACGATAAACATTTATTAGAACACAATCATGCATTGACATCAAATAGTATAATAATATTCTTACACTTCTGCAACGATAAAAGTAGCTTGGATGTACTTGAGGCCTTTCAAATTCACAAATACACTTTAACAAATACATCTTTAATGAATGAGCAAATTGAGCTCATAATTTCCATGCTATTGAAAGTTTAGGAATAGAAGACTAGAGCCAAGTTCGTAATCAAGTCCAGTGTGCTGTTATCTTGGCTACAAATGTTTACTACCTACATTAAACGCTTATGAAAATGACATTTTACATGTGAAAATACGTATAAGTTAAAATAAAAATAAATACCTGTTGAAATTGCCCATTATTATTATTAAAATATAAATATGAAAGTCAACGAAGTAACAAACAATTAGCATTTTGTTTTACTTTATAACTAGCAATAAATACTAATTACTAAAAATAGTGTACTAAAAGTATTTATAAAGAATAAACTATTATACTGTTTACAATTTCTATAGTTTTAAAATTTTAATTAACCTTCTGTAAAGCAATAATCATAAATATTTTTGCGATAAGAGAAACACTTCGTTCTAAATATAATTGCTACAATAACCTACGATGCGGTTTAGTTCCATAATTGAAATGTAAATCCTTGAAAATCGAATACTGTGTGAATTATAAATCATATGAGTAATTACTATGCACTGGAAGTTGAACAAAATCGGTGTTGACTCCAAAAATCAATTTCCTCTGATTTCTCTAAAAGAAGGTTGCCTGAAAAACCAGAATCGTAAGTTCTATTTGCATGATGATAATTTTATTGGTTTGCGCTAATCTGAGGTGGAATATATTTAAAAAGTGGTACGAATATGTAACAACATAAACAAAACATTCGTTCTAGTTATACTAAATTTTTTGAATAAAGATTCATTTCATACTGAATACATTTCTATATAAACTTCTGTTGCAGGCTAGAAATGAAGTATTTTCTGTTGATGTTCGGCATTGCCGTCGTTTTAGCAGATACTTCTCTTACATCAGAGTTTTACGCAGGTTATACTCAATTTACAATTAACTTGTACAAGGTAAGTGAAGGTTTTTATGCACACACATACGTCTTAAATAAGAGGCTTTCATTTCTTTTCTTATTTTTATAACTTAGGAAATGTCTGGTAGCATAATGTTAATTATTTTAAACACTACAAATTTTAAATGTGTCACATTTGACGTGTGCTAATTAAAAAATGAGTCTTTGTTAGAGAACCTTAAATTTTGCAAGAAGCAGGTGTAGAAAATTCATGATAAAAGTAATCTTTGCGTTAAGTAATAGGTATACAGTGTGTCCCAAAATGTGCCGGCAATATTTCAAGGATGAGTTCCCGAACTTCGAGTCGGAAAGTCCATATAAACATATGTCCTATACGTAACCGTTAACGAGTTATTATTTATTTCATAATTTATGTGGCTAAAATTTTAGTTCAACGGATTTCTAAAATACTGATCTAGTTGGCATGCTCGCGTCTTTTGTTTGGCAACATTTGAACATCGTTTTTAACTAATTATTGTTTGTAACCTATCAGTTTATTGCCGTGATACTTCTTCTTAGCATCCTTATTCCCATCGTAATTCACCAGTGATTCATAATGCCAATGTTATTTTCAAATGAAGAATATGCAGATATTCATTGTATTTACGGTCTGTCTGATGGAAATGCTTCAGCAGCACAACAAGCATATCGTAGAAGGTATGCCAACAGAAGTTTGCACATCCCACGACGTCACTGCCGAAGAGCAAGGTTTGATTTTTCCATTTTTGTTTTTATGTGATTTGCCCTGTTCTGCTTCTTATCAAATGCAACTCCTAAGCATTTTACTTCCTCTGAAAATGTTAGAAGGGTTTGGAAAAGCGTTTGAATGCTTACGATCACGATTTTGCATTTTTTAGTGAAGAGAACCAACTCTGTTTTGGTCGGATGAAAGGCCAAGGAGTGCACCATTGCTTAGTAAGTCGAAGTGGTGCTTGAATAGATTATATAGCACTTGCTCATAATTGCAGTTGAGCAGAAAAGTTATATCATCTGTGTATTCTATGATAAAGAAAGCAGCCTCGCTCAGTCGGCAGAGGAGGCTGCCAACTACTAAATTTCATATTAGTAGTGGCAAGATTTCGTCGTGTGGACAGCCTCTATTTACTGTTTCATTATTGTTGGCCCTTCCTAAACTAATATGTTCTGCCTGGCGATGAAGAAATCGTATAATCCATTGCCGGAGAGTAGGATTTACCCCAACATCGCGTAAGGCTACATGGACGCTGTTGAAGTTAGTTTTCTCAAAAGAAACCTCTATGTCTATGTATATACTTAGGGTAGACATTTTATTGCATATAATCTATTCACGATTGATTTGCCATCCAACAGGCTGTGGAAATCTAGGGAATGTGTGGTATCATTGAAATTTGTCAATTAATTAAGTTGGGTTGTGCTAGTTTTTCTTGATGGAGGTTATGTTTTTTGAAAGCAGGCAATGTTGGCAGTGGAGCTTGTTTGTTCATTTAAGGTCCGTCTATTGCTGCTCAATATTGGTTTATAATACTTAGATATAATGATGATTTCATTATAAATAAAATAATAACTATAATTTAAATGTTGTCGTAACACATACCAAATATATATTGCTGTTCTTTTTACACGAGAATTCTGAACTCAAATCGTATGTATACAGAACATATTCCACGCCATTCTTTGTTGTCCTATATTTAGGTCTTGCGCAAATTAAGAAAAATTAACGGCCATGCCGCTCATGTTTCAAATTGATATTATGGTAGTCCAGTGGTTGACTGTCACTGGTGCTAAGAGACCCAAGTTCGTATTCCACTGAGGTCAATGTTTTTCTCGGGCGAGGTAAAAACTGTAAAATACACATTCACAATTTAGATACCAAGAGAATATCCCCTACCCTATTCCACCTTCATGCTATGACTAGAAGTATCTGAATCATCGGCACCCTCAGATTCCCCAATTGAAATAATGAAAGCAAGAATAGTTTCAAACGATAAATTTCCCATATGTTTTGTCCAGTCTTCCGAAATAAGTTTTTCACAATGCTAACAGAAATTTTGCCACATGTCGGGGGTACATTTTGAAAGAGCCTCACGCCATAAATTTGCAACCTTGTCTTTCGATTTTTGCTGCGAATTTATGTGCTTATTGTAATAGGTCTTACAAACCCCCACGCCATTTCAATTGGGTTGCATTGACAATGGTATGGAAACAATCGAAGAACCTCATAGTTGCGCTTTTTCAAAATTTCGTCAGTTACGTATCTTTTATTTCCGTCTGCTGTAAAAGGTGTAATTAACTCCCAAAGTTTTTTCTTAGTAATTTTGCCCTGAATTTCGACATTGTGGTGGTTAATCAACCATTCCTGCAATACACCCTTTTTCCAAGAAAATGTGGGCGGCTTGTCAAACTGCACTGTATGATAAGGTGCGTTGTCCATAACCATGACAAATTTTCCTTGCAACTTGTCCAAAGCAGAAATCAGCTGATTAACCATCCAATTTTGAAAAATTTCCCCATTCACAATTTTATGACAGTCCCTGTCGTTGTTCTTTGAGTCTAGTAACATGTCGCACCCTTCCAAAAAGCCTAAATTACACCCCGCATTCAAAATCGTGAACCTCTTCCCCTCACTTTTAATTTTGGCTGGGTTACTTTTAAGATCGGTTTCATGTACCCATTGACGACTTGCGGATCCATTTTGGTAGATCCACGTTTCGGCTAGGTACACGAATGTCACATTTTCACTAGAATTTTAATATTGAAGAAATTGTCTCAAAAATGTAATTTTGGATGCAACGACGTGTTTTTGTTCACATAAAATTTTGCGCCCATTTACCATTTTGTGTTTGTAACCCATGATTTAATAATTTTGAATAAGGTAGTCCTGCCCCCCTTGTATTCCAAATTTTCGCGAGAGTCAGCCAAGAGTTTGTTGAGAGTAAAGTGTTCATTCTTCAGATGATACTGCCAAATATGTCGTTCCAAATCTTTTCTGAACGTGTAATTTAAGAAAACGTCCGTCTTAGCGCGTATACTACAAATGGAAGATTTCAAGACGTTCTGTCCTTGTGATAAAATGTCCCTTATAGAACGCTCAGACACCTAAAATTATAAGTAATTTGCAATTGCATATATATGAAATAATACATGCTTACCCCAAATATATCTATTAATCGATTTATAATCGTAAATCGTGTCAAGTCTGGCCTATCTCTTTTTGAATGGTTGAAAGCTTTCACAATTTGCAGTTTAGTAACTTTGTTAACTTTCACCATTCTGACAATTAAGTATAATATATTATATGTTTTACTAATTCTAAACTTACTAGATTATTTTAGAAAAGTAGGGGACTCTAGAGCTGGCAACAGGACAATTTCATTTTGACATTGCTAGAAATCAATCAAATAATATTTCAGAAATGCAACTTAAGAAAAAAAACACAGCCTGCTGGATGGCAAATCAATCGTGAATAGTGTATAGAGATACAATTTCTCTCCGACATATAGGTACTTAATCAATAACGAACCCTAATGTTTATAATACGTTTCGACATTTCCCGTTGGCGGGAAAAGCTTGCTTGTAGTTTCCTACTGAATGGTTTGTTCACAAAAATTATTATTTTTATTTGGTTGCATAAAAGTAAACTGCTGTTAACGTTCTTACTAACATTGAATATAGCTGAAAGTATTAGTATTCTGCCCCCCTCGATCTTAACACAGATGCGTGGTGGAACATTTAAACATTTATGAATATCTATTGCGAGTAGCTATTACCTCTTCTATGTTGGTTGCTAGCACCATGGTGTCATCAATCCATCTTTGTCGCAATCTTCCGAGTCGCCTATTTTCTTCAATGTTTCCCTGCTCTACAAGTTTTTCCATGCAATGGTCTTTACGTAGTCCAAAGAACTTCGGAAAACAACTGAATACAATACTGGTTATTCATTGCAGGGTGCAAATTCCTTGAAGCACAGATACGTGGAGTCTATAATGTTCTGAACTGGTGCCTCTATAATCACATGCATGGCTCTTATAGTTCATGTTACTGACACATACAGAAGTACTGGAAACGCCAATTAACGTTAATCTCATTTTTAGAGTCTGCAAGTACTAGAGTGTCATCTGCGTATCGAATATTGGGTATTCACTGCTCAACTATGTTAAAGCCACTATTCCTATTTTGTAGGACCACCCTTATTAGATATTCGCTATAAGTGTTGAATAATGAGGGCTATATTACACATCGTTCCCATATATTTCTATAGATTTTACATCTTCCTAATAGATTGGTTTGAAACTGTATTGATGCTGAGCTATATTTGTAAAGTTGGGGAACTATATACAGGGTGTTCCTTAATGACGTGCTAATATTTCAAGGTGTGATTCCTCAGGTCATTTTAAGAAGAAAATTTCATATGAACATATGTCCGCAACGGCTTAAATTTTCTGCTACACGGTGTTGAAAAAATTTTTTTTTAAGCGTTATTTTTTATTATTTCCGAAAGTACTTTAGATATTATTTTCAATTTTGGTATGTGTTAATAGGATATAAAACCACATATTTTGGTTAGAAAAGTTATTCTATTGCTCCACCAGTGGCGTCCCTGCAAACATGTCCCCTGATATTTTTTACAAAAAATGTGGTACGCCAATGATATTTTTTCATGTGGATATTTTTTCTGATTAGCCTGGTCAATTCTACATGAAAACGGTCTCTTGCATTTTTCTCGTCAGACGCACCATTCTTGATTAAAATAATTAAACTAAAATTGCTTCATTTAGCAGTATTGGCGACAAATTTTTGAACACATACATCTAGTTATCTTGGAATAATGACGTTCTTACAAACATCATTTTCAAAACAATACTTGTTGACATAAAGTAATGTTTTGTTTAAAAAACGACCTCATCGTATTATTTCTAAGATTGTTAATGTTTCATTGTATTTATTTTATTTTTCCGCCGTTTTTATTCGCATATCTCAGAAAATATGGTAAATTATACGAATGCAGAAATGGCGGTAATGCATTACGTGTATGGTCTCGCAGACGGTAATGCAACAGAAGCCAGACGTATTTATCAGGAAAGATATCCTGATCGTGCCTTTCGGCAGCAATTTTAGTTTAATTATTTTAATCAAGAATGGTGCGTCTGACGAGAAAAATGCAAGAGACCGTTTTCATGTAGAATTGACCAGGCTAATCAGAAAAAATATCCACATGAAAAAATATCATTGGCGTACCACATTTTTTGTAAAAAATATCAGGGGACATGTTTGCAGGGACGCCACTGGTGGAGCAATAGAATAACTTTTCTAACTAAAATATGTGGTTTTATATCCTATTAACACACACCAAAATTGAAAATAATATCTAAAGTACTTTCGGAAATAATAAAAAATAACGCTTAAAAAAATATTTTTTCAACACCGTGTAGCAGAAAATTTAAGCCGTTGCGGACATATGTTCATATGAACTTTTCTTCTTAAAATGACCTGAGGAATCACACCCTGAAATATTAGCACGTCATTAAGGAACACCCTGTATATATTATGAAGTGTTTAGGTGCACTCACGTATTCGCGAATATTTCATAACTGGTGCCATTTGATATTTTTAAGCGGGGTATTGCAAGAAAGGAACTTGTTGTATGTACAGGGTGTCCCAAAACTCCTGGGACATAGAGCTACTACGTATTCTAGAGGTCAAAAGAAGTCGATTGGACCCAACTTTGTCATATACCAAAATGTACCGTTTGCCCGTGAGAGGAGTTCAAAGTTTACTTAAAAAATCACATTTTTGTATCCTGTTCAGAAACGTGTGAACCAATTTTAATGAAATTTGGTACCTGGGCACCTCAAAGGAAGCCACTACTTTCAGTAACAAAAGAAACCCAAAGAAAATTGGAGAAGGGTTAAAACCACCCCCACCCCCTGATAAATTTGTTCAGAATTTTTTTAAGGATGATGATACGATTCTATGCTTTTTTTAAGGTGAAGACTTATTCATTAGCTTCAGTTTTTGACTCTTGTAAAAACTCCTTAACTCGTATAGTTTCGAAGAAAAAAAATGTTTACTCAAACACTGATAACCGATATTATTATTGCAGGTTTAATTGTATTACAAAATTTAGTTGGCCGTAGACACAAAAATAAAACACAGGTGATAATTTTGATAGGAAACAAATTCATAATCATCTCAGTTGATTGTTGACATCAAACTTTTCAATAATTGTTCACTGTTTGTTGCTTTTGTATTCTTTTTTGTTATTGTAACCATCGTTGCTACTTTAATTGTTGTTGTTGTTGCTGCTGTTATTTTTGCCGCTATCAAATATGGATTTACCTTTCAATGAGCAGACCGACATGTTATTAGTTCTTGAATACTGTCAAGGTAACTGCCGCGAGAGTGTCCGCGTGTATCAAGAGAGATATCCAAATCGAAGAATTCCAAATCACAAAACTTTTGCTCGTATCGAATGTCGTCTTCGAGAAACAGGAAGTTTGCAGCCAGCCAGATTTAACACTGGAAGACTTCGACAAGCCCGAATACCCATTGTGGAAGAAGCAGTTCTTCAAAGGATTGATAACAATCCTGAGATCAGTACCAGAATATTGCAACGTGAAACTGGGATTCCAAAAAGCGCTGTAAGTCGGATCCTTGCTGATCAATTAATTCGTCCTTTTCACATCCAGCCAGTTCAAGAATTATTGCCACTTTACCACGAATCACGTTTAAATTTTGCAGAAATTATTCGGGAGCGCAGAGTAGTCGACGATGGATTCCACACTAATAACTTGTTTACTGATGAGTCTTGTTTTACGCGTCGTGGCATGACAAACCTACACAATGAACATATTTATGCAGATGGAAATCCACATGCTGTTAAAGCTAGACATTATCAACGAGAATTTAAAATTAATGTCTGTGTCGGAATTATCGACAAATTTTTGGTTTGACCGTTCCGATTGCCTGATCGTCTGGATGGCGCTAGTTACCTTCTTTTTCTCCAAGAAACTTTGCCAGAGTTATTAGAAGACTTGCCTCTTAATTTGCGTCAAAACATGTTTTTCATGCACGACGGTGCACCACCTCATTTTGCACGTGCCGTAAGAGAATATCTAAATGAACAATTTGCTGGTAGATGGATTGGTAGGGGACAAGAAGCACCCATTCAATGGCCACCGCGGTCTCCAGACTTAAATCCTTGTGACTTCTTCATATGGGAAGCGTTAAAAACAAAAGTATACGAGGTACAAATTAATAATGCTGAACAACTGTGGGACAGAATTCAAAATGGTGTAAACGCACTACGAGAAAACGACGATGTTTTAAGAAGGGTGCATTTCAATTTTTTACGTCGTGTTGACCTCTGCATCAATAAAGGTGGAGGTCACATTGAACATTTGTTGTAAAAAAGTTTTATTTTTGTGTCTACGGCCAACTAAATTTTGTAATACAATTAAACCTGCAATAATAATATCGGTTATCAGTGTTTGAGTAAACATTTTTTTTCTTCGAAACTATACGAATTACGGAGTTTTTACAGGAGTCAAAAAATGAAGCTAATGAATAAGTCTTCACCTTAAAAAAAACAGAATCGTATCATCATCCTTAAAAAATTCTGAACAAATTTATCAGGGGGTGGGAGTGGTTTTAACCCTTCTCCAATTTTCTTTGGGTTTCTTTCGTTACTGAAAGTAGTGGCTTCCTTTGAAGTGCCCAGGTACCAAATTTCATTAAAATTGGTTCACACCTTTCTGAACAGCATAAAAAAATGTGATTTTTTAAGTAAACTTTGAACTCCTCTCACGGGTAAACGGTACATTTTGGTATATGACAAAGTTGGGTCCAATCGACTTCTTTTGACCTCTAGAATACGTGGTAGCTCTATGTCCCAAGAGTTTTGGAACACCCTGTATATCAGTTGCCGCTAAACAACATTATAGACGCAGTTGTAGAATGCAAAATCTGTTTAACTACCTAATCGATTTCCAGCCTTTCTCAAGAGCTGTGGCCTATTTGTGGCACATTTCAGACTATTCTGAATATCAGATACAAATATTGTACAGATTACACCTGTATCAATAGTTTGGCTCACCAAATTTCAACCGAAAAGCTTTTAAATATTATAACTGTAATACGGTAACTTGTTCGAAGTAAATTTGAACGAATGTCCCGTTAGGAATCCTGTCACTACTCCAATTTGACTCCTACTGTTTTCGTAAGCTTCTGGGGGTGGCTGCCCATCATAGATTTGCTTTGTCTTGGTCAAGGTTTCCATAGTTTCCAGAGAGTTTCCATTGTTCAGTTAGGAAGTTAGGGAGTTAGGAAGTTAGGAAGTGAACAACGCGACAACCGTAATTTTCAGCTCCGTTTTCGCAGTAAATTCGAGGTGATTAAAGGCTCATAAAAAGTAGGGAATAGTGAGTAGAGATAGTAAAACTGACAGTGAAAAAGTGTAGGTGTAAGGGCGGAAGGGATAGGAACAGAAGAGATAATATTATAAGGATTTCACATTTCGAAGAAAGACAGGTTAGAAAACTAACAAGGACATCAAAGATTACTCAAGAAAACACAAAATACGTCACAAGCTACAACATATAGGCAACACATTAAACAATCGATGAGAAGCACAGGTTGCAGTAAGCCAGGGACGTGCAAACTAAACTAGATAGAAACGTAAACAAAGCATTACAAAATAAATAAGGTAACATGGAGGCGACGCTAGAGGCAATTATGAGTAAGCTAGAAGAAATAGATAAACGAGGGGAACGCATGGAGGAAAAGATAGACGTATATCAAGTAGAGGTAGAAATTC
>JABXWE010011313.1:0-54816 GCA_014611495.1 Limonius californicus | reverse complement strand
GTTTGGATTTACGACGTAAAATAACAGAGGCTTGTGCAAATATCGGAGTTGAAACTTTCCAGAAAGTACGGGAAGAGATATTAAATAGGTTTTTCTATTGCCAAGAAGTTCAAGGAACACACTTTGAATGTTTATTAAAATAGTATTACTGTTCAGTTTTTTTCTGTATAAAGTAAGTTTTGTTGTGTTTTAGAATCTTCTCCTTCTTCTTCTTCATTCTTAAATGGTGAACATTTCGAAAGCATATCTTTTTTGCGTTAATTCTTAGTTTTTTCCATAAACTTGTTATTTTCAATCATCTGTCATTTTTTCTGGATGAATATTTTTTATGAAACTCTAGGACCACACGCATAATTAAAATATCTTTCAAATGAGGTGTCACCCGACCCCCAATGCCATTTAAAAAAAATCGTTTTAGATGGCAGCCATTTTGAAAGTTATAAAATTTAAGTATGGGCTAAAAAGTAGTATTTAGCATCCCATTAAAGCACACAAAATTTTGTGAAGAAATATCAAGGCGCTCAAAAGTTAGGGGGGAGGACATTTTACCACCGCACTGTACATTGCATTTTGTACTCCCCGAATTGAAAATATATAAAATTTTGTTGATACATTATTCAGAGCTTTTGGGGCTGTTCCAATTCGTAAGATGAACTTTTTACAATCGAAAAACTAAAAATTCCTTCTGGAAATTTTATTAAAACCACCATTAAGAGCATTTCTTTTCGTAACATACAGTTTCTACTAACTAATCTTTGTAGATTTGGTAACAGGAACAACTTATCAGGCTAAAAAACAAGAAGAAAACATTATACTGTGGGTTTCTCTTATATTTGAATAATCTAGAGCTAGCTAGCGAGTAATTTTTGCAGTGTAACTGAAATCAAAGGTAAAAATTTACTTATGCCAAAATTTAAAGACAGATTACTTATTGGCGAACAGGTTAATTATACCCAATACAACAACACAAAAAGTACAGTATAAGTATATTTTAATTCTGTAGTCTTCTTGTCGCATCACAGCATTGTTTTGACCAATTTTGGACAAACAACGGTAGAAGCATCCGCTTTTATCAACAGTTTCTTGTCAATAAAATCCCTGAAATAATGAATCCTTCCAAAGAAATATATAAAGATGCTTATATATGGTGAAAAAGGAGAACTAACTCGCTTTCCAATCAGAATTCAATTAAACTAATACTGTGCTAACATTTACCGAATGTACATAAACAATTGCGCCAAACTTCGCCAACCAAAGTTTGTGACAAGTAAAGCTTGATCATCCTGAAACATCTGTTCAAGAACCTCCATTAATCCACAACATATGTCGGCGATCTGTTCAAGTGACTTTAGAATTTAAGTTCTATCCTTACAAAGTACATTTACTACATGAACATATGAGAAGACGATTTTGATCGACGAGTTTTATGAAATTACGATAAATCTTATTGAGAGAGATTGGAAATTTTCTGCTAGCATGAAGGTACTTTTCGTTTGAATGCTTTTGTTAAGAAACACACTGTGAATAGATACTGATCTGATCCTAATCGGCACTGAATGGAGGCAGCACCCTTATAAAGTGAAGGTATGGATTGGTAGCTTTGGTTAAATTATTATTCAATGATGGAAACCGTATCTACGAGTTGCATCCAAGAAGTTTTCAGAATTAGCGTTATTTATCTTTCATATACTTTACAATGTAAAACTATCCAAATCATCTACAAAATATTTTAATTGAGCGTATAGAGTCTTGCTCCGGCGTTGCTGTTATTGGAAACATATTTTGAGGTATTGTATTGGTATAGTTCTGAAGAGCACTGTCGCGTTTGCTTTAATACCTATCAATGGCACGAAACGGCAAGCTTTTAGTCACATTTTTAGTTTTGGGAAGCCACACGAAGCAATATTTTCCGAATATTTTTTTACAGGTGGGATTTTTTTCTGCTAGTAGATGTGACAAGGTGCATTCTAGTGACACAAAATGCGAAAATTAGAAGTGGTGAAATTTAGTTGAGTGCCCCCACTAGATTTTCCACATGGTTTTTTTTTGAACTTTTGGTTAAATTATTTGAGCGGAATAATACTGATTTGAGCAATTATACATATACATTCATTTTAAAAAAGGGATTAGTTCTAAACCTTTATAGTGCGTCGGATAATTATGTAAGCTGTATTCTTATCTTATAAACTACTTTTCAAGAATTTAGTTACGTATTCTTCACAATTGCATACAGGGTGTATCAGAAATAGGTACAAATATTTAAACCAGTAATAGATTGGCTCAAGTAGAATTCAATGGTACTATTCATTTTTCAAAAATCATTAAGTTTATTTTTTTTAATTAAAAAATAAAATTACATTTTGTTTGAGAACTTCTGATGATACATAGAAAATGCAGTTGAGCTGTACAAGGTTATTACCCAATTGTAAAGTAAATCCAAAGTGGCAAGCACGTAAAAACTTGTCTGGCTTTTGACAACTGAATAGAAATTACTGACCTACCTAATAGTATTGGTTTGTGGCAGGTGATAAGAGTTTTTTTTGCACTTCTATCTTACTCTCCTTTGCCTAACATGTCTTTGAACTCAAATTTTTGTTATTATCCTGCGGCACTCAAACAATTTTGGACAAATTTTCAGTTATTATTTTCTCATATCTTAAGGGTCCCATTGCCAAAGAAATGTTTTTTCTAGTTTGTATATATTGTAATCTATCATCGGATGTAATATTTATACCTATTTCTAATACACCCTGTATATTTCACAATAGCTGTATGGAACCTATGAACATCAGAAAGAAATTAGTAGCAAAGGTTTCACTTCAAAGGTTTCACTTCACAGGCGTCTGTAGTACTATCTCAAACATTTTATCTGGATTAACGTTGTCCATTACAGATGTTTTAGTCAAATGATTAAATACTTTCCAATAAATCGTTTCCTGTACTTAATATTATCGTATTAAAGAAAAAAGATACGTATTTCAATACGCTTGGAACAGCCATTTTAGAACTCCACATTATTTCTATTGTAAAATACATGAATATATAAAAAATTGTAACGAATTTGTTAACTTCATATACTATAAGGATGTGTACCGAAAAGTTCACGTTTTTATATCTACACAAATTTGGATTTAAACAATTCAATTTATTTTAATAATCCGGGTAGGAAACGTCATAAATTTAGTAAATATCCATAAATCCGTGTACGTATAATACAGGGTGTTAATGAATTACAGGGACAAACTTCTAGGGCTTAAAAGTATACATGAAAACAAACACTTTTTGTTAATAAATGTATGGTCAAAAATGTTTCCTTTCAGGGATAGAGCTTCTCAAAGATTCTTTAAGAAGCCCCTAAATGTACGCTACTCAATTTACTACCTACTATTTGTTTCCATAACGACAGAAATTAATACAGGATAAATTAAGCCCTCTTTCCCACTTTTCAAATTAAAATTAAATTAAAAATAAATTAATTAACAAAACTATTTGAGTAATTTACAATAACTAATTCAAACACTTTATTTTCATGAAGTTCAACAGACTCCTGGCATATATGGAGAGGGCTTTATTTATTCTGTATTAATTTCCGTCGTTATGGAAACAAATACATAGTAGGTAGTAAATTGAGTTGCGTACATTTAGGCGCTTCTTAAAGAATCTTTGAGAAGCTCTGTCCCTGAGAGGAAACACTTTCGACCATACATTTACTAACAAAAAATGTTTGTTTTCATGTATACTTTAAAGCCCTAGAAGTTTGTCCTTGCAATTCATTATCACCCTGTATAATCATTGTAGGTTTGTTAGATGATTAAAGTTATGTAGCACAAACTTTATTAAAGGTAACATTCAAAGTTGCCTATAACTAGCGGAAACCGGACACCTTCGTTTAAAAATATATTTCCGAACAGCGGAGTAGAGTAACCGATGCCATAGAGCTGTACAATACAGTGCAAGCACCTTATTAAACTCAGAATGGTATCATTCGGATATTATTATCACTTTTTCGACGAACGGGCCGGGCGTATACGTCTACACAGGAAAATCATCGTTTATATTAATCATAACGTTGGTTTATGTTATTAATTTCTTCGTAGGATTGTTTTCGTCCACGAGTAATATCTGTTTGCATGAATTTGTTCTTTTCAATCTCGAGTGGTACCGGACCTCTCTCTCCCTCTCTCTCGTAAGTTAACCACCTGCAGGCTGGTTGGCAGCAGCTAACTGAGTTCTATTCTAACCCTTTGCGATGGCTAACGTAAAAACGAGACAATCTTAGTTTAAAAGACAAAATTAGTAGTTGAGCAGCACGATAAGCTGCCGAAAACAAGCCAGAGGAATGGAAGTAAACATTTCGCAACTAGTTTTGTGTATAATTTTAAAATATCGTGTTGAAATAAAAGTCGCAGTAGAAAAAATGATAATTAGGAAAGGCGAGCAAGTGGAATCTGCATTGAAACTCTGGTCCGCTAATGTCCGTGAACATGACCAGAAAATGGAAGAAACGAAAAAGGAAAAGAATATTTAGTTGTAACGGAAGAATGGTGTCTTCGTTTATTACCAATCGGTTACAGTTATCAAAAACCCCGAGTCCCGACTGATCACATTAAGCGGCGTGATCTATATATTTATTATTTTTATCATGCTGACATCTTTGTTATGAACCATTTTCCACCACGTTATTAAAGCCGTATTAAACACTAGAACGATCTAAAGGTGGACATTTCTTTGGTGGTGAAAATAGCACGCGATCATGGTTGGAAAGTTTTCTACCAGTCGGTATTTTTAAATTTTGTTTGTTAGTTTGCAAAACTATTTATTAATACATATTTAAATATTTAGGAATGTTAAGTTAAAAAATATTTCCGCTTTCTTTATTTTATTAGGTAAGCGAAGAAGGTTTAAAGCACCTTTTCAGTTGCAGAATTTGGACTAGTATTTAACTGAACTTTTCTTTAGTGAATCAATTCCTTCACACTAAGTTTCGTTGATATTCGTCTATCAGTATTGTAGTGTGTATGTGTAATTTTTTTTTGAGAAATATAGTTAAGTCTTCATGATTGTGGTTGGGATTACAAACCAAGCACCGCCACTTGTATTGACATTAATTATATTAACGAAGCTTCTCAATTTTGATAAATTACTATTTAAATTCATTTTAAATCTAAAACGCTTTAAGTCATATTTTGATATTAGTTAATGAAATTTTTATATTACGTCTTTTCTATTACGTCGAACGTGGCAGCAAATTAGGAAAGAATTTTTATATATTTAACATTTCTCCTTTTACCTTATAAATTTTTTTTTAATTTCCTGGTTGATTGCTTTTCTACTTGAAACTATAAACATTTTCTTTCGAATAGCAACCGATTTATTTCTTCAGGTGTTTAATTTTTTTGACAGATCAATAAATTTTGTAACGTCGCCGAACTAAAAGGAAAAGCATCGTGTGATACTCTTGAAGAAAAACGCTTTAAATTTCCTTCCAATCAACCGAAAGCAATCAAACAAACCACCGGCATCACTCCTGAACGTGCGGTTTCACTTCCTGCGAAAAAAATACGGTGGAAATGGAGAGATAAAGGGGGGAAAATAGGACGAATATCGAGCTATATTGAAAATTCACTGTTTATTTCGTACTCTTCCACGTCTCGATGAGTTTCCATTTCCCCCATTCCGTTAGATAAGTGCGAGTGTTAGCGACAAGTGTGGCGTTCGAGAGATCATCATCAGCGTCGCGGCGCTTATGTTTGTCCTTTACGTTTTACAGCGTCCTCTTCTTCGGATGAACGTGTCGGCTCGAGTAGAGTTCATTATTCAAACGTGCCCGTCTTCAAGGCCCGCAATTATTACCAAACTCTAATAGAATACGGCTCTCTGCAGACTGTCTCGTGCGGATTCGCCAATATCTAGTTATGTTAAAGGGGAATAATGGAGAAATTCCCCTTTAACTCGACGGAATGATTGGGTAAATAATGAGCATGAAGTTAAAGCCGTCATCCCAGAAATTCTAAATGGCTATATTTCAGATTTTACGGATTCAATTTCAATAGAGCTAACATTATGGAGATGATAAACTTTTGAGGGGTTAGCTTCCTCGAAACTTGGCGCTTGGCTTTTTCAACGTTCTCACTGTTACGCGGATGTTGTAGTAAAACCGGAAAACGTTTCATGTTCCGAATTTTTTATTTCCCATCCGAGCAACGAGACTTCTGATTCCGAGTTGTCATATTCCGGACGTGTTCCGGGAGCAGGGAACGTAATCCAGTTTCGACGTTCACGCAAAGGAGAGCCACATTTGCACGTACCCCATTTGTTTTGCTCGGTTGCTTTGTATCTCGTTTTGTTTTGTGTGCGATTTGGGAGTCTTGTCGGACTCTTTGTACGACTTCTTGCCCCCGGCGATATAATACGGATATGCTTTTTATGCGACAGTTTTTCTTCGGAGAATTGGGGGATATGCCACAGCGGATTGTCACTTGTTTATATTTTTTTTACGCGAAAAAAATTTCAGCTAGAGGGAAGTTGATGGATATTTTCCTTTTTCTACGAATTTCAGGAAGTTGGATAACATTTACGTTTTTCAATTTCAGACTTCTCCTCCATGACCGTGAGTCATTCAAATAAATGATATTTTCAGTGTGAACAAAGAACAGACAGTCTGTATTTGAAATGGATGGAAATTCTGTCTAACATGTTAAAAGAGCAAAAACACATTTTCATTTCGAAGGCTGAAACATAATACGGCAGCTTATTTCGAAAACATGAAAATACATTTAAAAAAAGGCTACTCCTACACTGAAATGATACTTTTACATAACATTTCAAAATATTGTGGAATATTTTTCATTTAGGGAAACTAATGTACATCAAAATATGTATATAAAGGTCAAATATTCACAAAAAATATGTTACATATTCCGAAACTACAAGAGAATGTTTAATAATTAAATTTCCTATTCCCATGAAAATGTTTACTCCAATAACATATAAGGTCGTAATGCTCCTGAAATACAGAGTATCTTCTAAGGCTAAACCGAAATTTAAACTTGTAATAGAGCGGAGTAAATATCATCTCAAGATAATAATAATTTTTCAAATGCATACAACGGATCCTAAAATTGGGTGGCAACTCCAGAGTGTTGCCAAAACTTTAATGCAATTTATCTTTACCTAAAAGACCTAAAAGTTTTAATCCCCGTAGGTATCGCTAGCGAGGAGATAGGAGCGGCGACATAGAATAAATACACTTACATGTACTGTAAAACTGTTTAAATCATCAACAGATTTAGCTGACCCAAAAGTATGGTACTTCGGTTATTTGCCAATCGCTAAAGCTACTTTCAATCGATATTAAAAAACCACAATAGAGAATAACATTTTAAAATCTTATGCGTTAATTTTGAAGCTAAGCAATTCGGCAAAACTTTTTCGTTTTCAATTAGAACACATGACGTTTCAGAATGGTAAATTATTTAAAGAAAAGTTATAAGGGAATCATTTATAACATCCGGTTCTGGTTTCTGGTACTTAACCGCTTAGTGCCTCAATACAATTTTTCAATATATGTATACAGGGTGCGTCTGTTACGACAAATCAGCTTGATATCACGCTTACTTGAAATATTAGAAAAATATTTTTGGACAGATTGTAGGTAGTGTCCGCCCCTCTGTGTATAGGCACTGTAAAAAATTTTTGGTTACTCCAACGAGGTTAAACAATTTTTAGAAACTTGCTTATAGTGCCTGTACACAAGAGGTACCCCTACCTATTACAATCTGTCCAAAAATAATTTTTCTTTCTGAAGCTGATTCGTCTTAGTAGTCACCCTGTATAATAAATATATTAAATTTCGTATTTTGAGTAATGTGACGTAACATTAAACTTAATATATTCTAAATTGTAGGTTTTCATGCCGTTTATCGTCTTCTATATTTGACCTGATAACGTTGCTGAAAAATATTTTTTGGATATTTCAACGGCATTTTAACTTTTTGTACGTAGTGAAATAATTAAAAGTTGTGGAATGGCTCAATATGTGTTGATTGCATGGCGGGATTTTGATCTGCACACCAATACAAATTTTTGAAATCCACTTATACGTTTATACATAATTCATTGAATACTTTCAATATAGCAAATCTTAATACTATAAAATATGTAGTCTCTCACCGCGTCAACAGTATTACCGAGGAAACATGATGAACTAACTAGTGTTTCCAATTTTGCAAACTATTTTAGAATTAATCTAAGGCAAAAATAACAATTTCAATTTTCATATTAAAACTACAAAATCACAGCTTGAAAGTAAAACTTTCTTCTTTAAACCTTTAAACAAAAAAACTAGAAATGTATACGTTTAATGTCGAGCTTACCAATTCAATCCTGAAATGATATTTTAAAGATGTTCCGTTTTAAAATAAAAACTTTAAGGGAATGCTAAAGTAACCCAAAATCAACTAAAATTAGTATTTTCTATTCCCTGCGTAGCTAGGTTTACAGGTGACCTTTCAACATTAGGTTTTTTAATTAACTAACAATATATCCAAAATCGAAAAAAATAAAGTGATTATAAAAAATTGACAATAGTAGTGCAAACATACATTAGTCAAATCAACCTGCGTTTATGATATATGTTGACTTGCTTTAGTGAATTTTTATCACCTTATTACAAACTACAACCCTTAGTAAGATAATGCATACAACCCCAGTGTCCAGATTTATATCATTTTCTTCAAATTAGAAGGATACCAAGACTTTATAATCAATTTGCAATTGCTATGTGGACTTGTTCTAGTGAATTTTTTCACGTTATTACAAACTAGCATTGTTTAGGAGTATAATGTGCACAACTCTAATGCCAATATTTATCTAATTTTCTTCCAATCAGAACAATGCTAAGACTTTGCAACAAATTTATTTTGTGGTATACTACACGCATTGACTTTTACATTGATTGCAGTTCCCTTTCCAGTATTGAAGTACACAGTCCTAAGCACCGGGCAGGACAAGGAACGCAATAGAATGGTTTTCCGAAAAAGTTAAGATTTAGTTTTCAATTTTCCGGTCGCCTTAGAATGAATACCTACCCTCGAGAGAATGAGTTTTCTATCTAAAAAACAACCTTTCCACTTGCGGATTTTGATAACTAGTGGACAACATATCCAAGCACGAAACAACTAAAAATTTTCAAAAAAATCAGTAAACATGTCATCATCATCTGACATGGAGCTGACTCGAGGGTCGATCCTGGATACGCCAATAAAAAAAATTGCCAGTAGTGCAAAAATGCGGTAAAATCAATCTACTTTTACATACATATGAGGGCTTAATTTAGTGACATTTTTTCACCTTATTACATACTATCAGCCTTTAAGAACATAGTGCACACAACGCCAATCTCAAAATGTATCTGACTTTCCCACAATCAGAACAATGCCAAGACTCAAGACTCTGTTACCAATTTATTTTATCGTGTATTATACATACTGTCTTTCTGACAGCAGTTCGTTTTCCAGCATTCAGGTAGACGCCTCGCGGCGGGTAGGTAAACGAATATAATAGTTTGTCGATGTAAAAAACTACTTTTCGTTTTTTGTTCTCAAATGGCTTTAGGATCCCCTTAATATATTGGTATTTGTTTAATGGAACAATGAAAGTCACGTACTGTCGTCATCGAGTTACTATAGAAATAAAAAAATACCTATATATTTTCTGTAAAAATAAATTCACCACACATCTAGATTAAACCTAGAAATATCTACACATTAAGAGGATCCTAAACCGATCTGGTAATATAAATCCTAGATATTTCTTTCTTTATCTTACACAAAATAAGACAATTGAGCAGGTAATACTATTAGAGAGATAGCAGCAATTGAAACTGGCTATAAAGTCTTGGTATCCTTCTGATTTTCACTAAATGCAAAAAAAACGAATGTAGACAGCCCGCATATTAATATATCTACGAAGATATCCGGAAATGCTTATTTTATACAATTTTCTGGTACTGTAGCCCCTCGAGTAGAAAATTCTCATATTATTATTTTTTTTACGGTGACCCTGCTTCCTAACTATAGTACATTTTGTATTTCCATCATTGACATCAAATAAATTAAAAATAATATCCTACTTAATGAAGATGAAAAATACTGCTGTAATTGAAATTTTTACCTATAGTTGTTGCGAAATGTGCTGCAGTGAAATTATTATTTTAGAATTGAACCAAAAGTCAGTCTGCTTAGTTGAATCAGCTTGATATCAGTTAGTTGCAGAATTGCACAAATTGTGCTTAGATATATCAAAATAGGGCCAACTCTCCCTATGTATAAACGCAATACAAAATACTTTTAGAATTACGATTGAACAATTTTCTTTAAACTGCGATAAATAATAATTTTTGTTTTAATTATTGTTCTCTGTAATTCCCGATTTCTAAAAATCAGTTACCTTAAAAGGTTTCACAAAACAGTATGTAATATAAAACTGAAAATAAACCAAAAGTAAAGTAGGACCAAAGTTTTAGTAGCGAATGTTTAAATCCCTACTCAAATGCAATTACCAGTTAGCAGGTAGCATGTAATCTCCGAACAATAGCGTTGATGCTTGTTGGTCTGTGGTCAGGGTCGCATTTAACTTTCTTGGCAATGGCAGTAAAATCCGGCGATGGAATTTTTTATTGAAACTGGGTATAATTATAATATATATTATAAAATGCTACATTAAAAGTATCTAGGTAAGATTATATTAAAATTACCGGATGACCGACTATCCACTCCCTGAATATTGTTCAATATCTTAACGTTATAACGAGTGCTGTTGTCCACTAACGATGTAGGTTAAATTAGTTTTGCAATTTGAATCGTTTGTTTTCGGAAGTATGCTAATTTGGTTATTGTTCTGGCTGAATTTAGTCGTAATTTTGACCAGTCGCAGTTACATCATGGCTTTCTGGAGACCCTTCGAAAGCTACGATAATAATCAAGTTATGGAAATTGTAAGCAGTTATACCGACGAAGACATAGATGTTGTAAATAGTAGTAGTGAAAGTGAAAATATAAATTCAAGTGCAACACGCCAGCATCTTCCAGCTGAAACGCAGCAAATAACTTTAAACATTTATAAAAACTTAAATCCGAACTCGCAGTCAGTATGGCATTATGAAACGTGTTGCACAATTGACACAAGTCCCCTACAGTACAGTGAAAAAAAATTATAAACAAAAGGCGTGTTACACACCCCAAGAAAAGAACTACGCGGAATTTTCTAGGATTGATGTAGGAATCAGGGAAACCGTAAGAGATACGATTTATAATAGTTATAAAAAGGAAATTAGTTCCCACCGCAAGCGAAATATTTCAAGAAATTTGATCAAAACAATAAACTTACTTTTCTTACAAAAGTCCAGAAACATTGTGAAACATGTTTGATAACAGATATGGGATTTAAATATAAATTTATAAATAAACGGCAATACATAATGGAAAGCAATCGCATTGTACTGTTACCTTAAGATGATTAATTTATACCGTAGGCAAAATCGATTAATCATTTGGTTAGATGAAACATGGTATGATACTCATGACGTCATCAGAAAAGGTTGTACTGATAATTCAACAAAACCGTCATAGATGTTTTACTTTACCAACATTCTGGCAAACAGCGTGATTGTGATGGATGGCAAATTAACAAGATACCAAACCAAAGCACAAAAAAAAGCATATATTATACCATTTTAAAATGAAAATTAATGTTTCTATTCTTGGCCATGTGAAAACTAAATCAGCTTTGTTACAACTAATACAAAAGAATTAAAAAAAATCATATTTCGTTGATGAAACTGCCCTTGCAAACGGTCATAATGTTTTGAGATTACACCCCCCCCCCTACGTTTGCGAATTTAATCCGATCGAAATGATGTGGAGCACTTTGAAAACAAACATCAGAAAAAGATATACTTCTCCTAGGTTAAGCGACAATATTCTGGGTCTTATCAGAGATGTTGCTTGTAAAATTTTTGTATTTGCGTGGACGACATCGTTAACGTTGACCAGAAGTATGCTTTAAAACATGAAATCAAACCTTTAATAATTAATTTAGGAGCAGATTCATCTTCTGATACCTCAGAATTTAGTGACATCGAGCCTGAGTAAATTAAACAAATAAAATAAAATGTAGATTTGTGTTTAATAATATTAGAAAAACATATTTATTTATCCGTTCACAAATTTTCCTGAATACGTTTTGATCGCCTACCTGCAACGACCCTAACACTTGCAGCTTATCTTTAAGTCAACAGCTTAACATTCGCTACTAAAAGTTTGGTCCAAGTATTACTACAGCGCGTTTCAGAGTCGCCGCGCAGCATGGAGAAGATACAAATACAAGGTTGTCAAACTTATTTGTGAGGCACCTTTAAAACATAAAATTTAATCCCTTTCACACAAACGTTTGAAGTATGGTAATGCTATTGTAACCCCTAAAAGAAGCGTGTTGTTCAATGCCAGGTTCAGTGGTTCTAAAACATTTATAATTTATTAAACCTGATGGTACAATTTTTGCTAAGTGCAATTAATTGTTTATTATTTACATATTTATAAGAGTAAAAAAGAAACAAAACAATTACCAGCTTGATATATAATAATTAATATATAATGCAAGCACTATTATATAACTGAGAAAATGAATTACATAAAATTATGAAGATTTTGTGAAATATACCTACGACATGTTTTATAGTTAATTATCACTGTCGCTAAAAATATTTAGATCACTATCACTATCACCAGCGTTGATATTGATAATTATGGGCTCTATTTCGTCCATTATGTTGTCAACTTCCCACATTGACTTTTCTATTTTCCACAAATTAAATACCCATTAACAAATTCCTGAGTATTGTGCATTATTCTCCATGTGTCATTTTGAAAATCACATTAGTTTACAAAGAGAAATTCATCATTGTATATAACCAAACAAATTAAGAACTTAACATTATTATCTTGGTTGGTTAATATTATTTTTGTTTGAGAACTTCTGAACACTTACCTCATTTCAACAAAATAAACCCGACGTGCTATTGTTAAGAGATTACGAATACTGGCAACAATGTCATTTTTTGTCCCATAAGAAAATCATTGCCCTATCTTTTCCATGCTGCACGGCGACTCTGAAACGCACTATATAACTGAAACCACATAGTACGAAAACAGAGATTCGCCTATACTACTTACCCATAGGCATTCAAATGAGATATTTAGCATTTAAAAATTAGTTTGCATCAACTACTATCGATTACAGCACACGTTCTGTATACTTTTATCCGTTTGTTTCCTTCTTCTTCTGTGTATAGGCCAATGGCCTGTTAACTACCTACAATAGAGTAGATTCTATGAGCCCTCTTTGCAGGCAAGAGGTTAACCTAATCCGTAGAACAGAGAAGAGTTCCACTACATGGTTTACGATTGTCAAAGATGTTGGTATGACAATGTATCTGTAAATTCTTCTATTTGCAGTAACGACATGAAACAAAGACTTCGGTGAAGTGGTTATTCACATAGCAAACGATACGTCTTTCATTCTCATTTAGTTTTTGTACCAAAGTTATTGATATTATCAATTGATTCTTTCAACTAGTTTGGTTTATTAGTAGAATTAACTTCATTTTACCCTACATCAAGAAATTATGCGTGTATTAAAGTCTACATATTTATTGTTGAGGAATAAAAATGTTAAAACCAATAATTCTTAGAACAACAGTCTTCCAAAAATAGGCAAAAAATAAAAAAGTAAATTTCTACCAAGAACATAGTATACCGTATATCCATTACACACAGCATCAGATGGTTTTCAACAAATGAATTTTTGGCAAGCTTCCGAATTGTGCAAGGGAAGTAAGTGTAAATGTAGGGGTTTCACTGCGAACGTCAGGTTGAGGGCGCCCCAGTCTAGATTTATAGAGGACATGCTTAGTATTTTAGGGGAGGGTCTAACTATAAAGATTGTATAACGCATTCCGTATTTACGTACCCTCATCCCGTTACATATTTATGAGAATTGTTCAATAACCTTGTTTCGGTTTTTCTTTGTTGCGCCGAAAACGTGCCGCTGCTGCAATTTCGGCATAACTTTCCATCTGCCACCCCTTCGGTTAGAGGAATTACTTAAGTCTTTTCGTTTTAAATATTAAACCTTGTTCCACTAATAAATATTTATAAAGAACCTGAGCCGCCCCTGTCTCCAGGGGCCAACATCCATTTAAAAAAACCAGCGTATGCAAGTCACGTGCCCCATAAATGGCATTATTTAAAGGGTTGTAATGGAGGGTTAAATAAATGAAACAATCAACCCCTAGCGCATCAAACCGCCCTTGTTTTGTATTAAAATTATGATTCACGAACGGAAGATTTTTTTATTACAGCTGAATCACCTGCAATTAAACACAATTTAATTTCACAAAAGAATTATTGTCAGGTTTACATAATTTATGGAATTTATTAACAAACGGAACACGCGGTGGGGTTATATTTTACATATACAGGATGTTGATGACGCTATTGTAATATTAAACAGCAAACACAACTTGCTCCTTATAATTCTTTTTTTGGAAATACAGCTCCATTCATTTCAAGCCGACAAATTACTTATAAATTGATTAGACATAAACCAACATTGAATACACAGCCCTTCCGTGATCACGGAATAATTAAACAGAGGATCCGAATAATGGGACGTTGCCAGCGCTAAAACACTTTATAAATTCTTAAAAGAAATAAACTGCACCCGTGCTCCCAAGAAAATAAAGTGCCCGACCAAAAACCGTAATAAATTTATTTTAGTACCCCAATCGATTGTCATCATAATCGGGCCTTATAAAAAATATACGTTTCTGGTAACCCCTAATAATTCTCCCCCCAACAGTTCGAAAGATAGTCAGAAACTTGGGAAATATTGCTTTTTATTAAAGTTATATTAATTCGAAAGTCTGCCGCTTCCAAACATTTTTGGAACATCAATTCATCACCCTCGGTAATTCGCAACGAAGTGGAAGCAATATTAAGTAAGAAACAATGCGCCCATTCTTTAAAAGTTAGGAGAAACTTCCACGACGTGCACTTTTGGAAGCAGAGAATGTTAATATTAGATTGCACCCTTATGTAAGTTTCAGTCAAGAATTTTGGGGGTTGGGCATCAGAAATAATAACTCCGTATCTGCTGAAAGTAGTTTCATAACAGATCTCATTTAATTTATTTTTAGGGATTCTTGAGGTATCCGCCAATTTTTGCCGTGAAGAAAAGCATCAGAATAATATCCCTCTGTAAAAAAATTTAAATACCGGCTTAAAAGTATAAAAATTTTGCTGATACAAAAAAAGAAACTGCAGCATATTAATAGTAACATATGTCAGTATTTGTAAAAATATCCAAAAATTTAACCTTTGTTTTCCAATCATTACTTAAAAAAATGACAAGCTAGTAGTGAAATTTAAATTTGAAGGACCGTGTAGTCGTACTTCTTAAAATTTATTATTTTGAGTTGTGGAGAGATTCTTTATAGAAGAATTATTTAATCGGTGGCATTTTACACCGACGAAGGTTTCTGCTAGTGGGATTTTTAATCGGTAGAATTTTACACCAACGAATGCATTTTCTGGTGGAATTTTCAATCGGTGCAATTTTACACCGACGAATGCTCTTATACTGGTGTGATTATTTACAGGAGGTATGTTTCCTTTTATTAAAATCTTTAAATACAAATCAAGCATTTAAGATTTGCATAACTCACTCAAAACTGGTGTTTGTAGTTACACGGAAAATTTAGTTTAGAAGATCTTGAAGTGCCCAAGAAGAAGAAATGGTTAAGGTTTATTTCAACAAAATCCAAAACAATGAAAACCTGCTAAATACACCTTATTTTAGGGTAGTTATTCGATATTGTCACATAATAAAGATTCTATTGCCTTTTAATGTTGTTAACAATTCGGCCACAATAATTTAGGGCTTATCCATTATTCAATTTCTTTCCTAAACCTCTAATTATTTTGTGAAGACTACAATAATTTTATTATATATACAATATTTAAGGCAACACGTTTGGGTCTGATACCAGTTTACGAAGTATTCATTTCAGCCTCTATGGGCTTGGTTAATTTATCTATAAATTAAATTCGAACTGTCTCAGCTTTCCTGATTTGAGAACTTACGCCTGCTGGATGATATGTCAATAAAACTATTTAACTACAATAAGTGGCAGCAAATACTCGAAAAGGCCAGAATGTTATCTTTAACAGTGATTTTTTTGTTTTTTATATTTCATTCAGGAAAATAATGTTAGAACCACCCACTCGAGCACTTCATCCCTTAAAATGTACTTTCCATCGGAAGATTTATATAATTGTAGTTTTTCTCACGCTATTTAGGAAAAACAAGCCAATAGCATTTCATCCCCTAAAATCATTCAGCAAAGGCGAAAATGTGTGTAATTTTGTTGCATTCTAACATGTACCATTACGTTACAACCCTTAAAATACAGTTTTCTCTAGTTTGATAGTAAAAACATGATACCTTTTTAAAAACACGCATAATCGGACGAATAAAAATCATAAAGCATTAATCATCATCATTAAAATAAAAAAATTGATAAAGCAGTTGGGGACATGCGTATACATAGATAAATATAGAGTGTTTTATTAATAATTCCATTTATCTTGACAATCAAACACTTTTCTTAATTACATATCTAACATCTCCATATGTATTACTTTTTTTATGAACCACCAAATAAAGCATTGGTCGTAGCCCACAGGTGCAGATAGTACTTCTTCAATACTTCAATAATAAGTTCTGTAGGACGATATTTAGATACATTTTCGATCAGTTAAATTATTTAAAGGATTATATATAAATTCCTTTGCAAGCAAAGAATAATCATTATTTACTAGGAAATATTAGTTGCTTTTTTAGAGGCACTTGTAGATACTGCAAGCTAATAAATAGCCTTTATTATTATTTTGTAGGTTTGCGTATACGTTACACTAGGCAATAATTGTATATTTGAAACACTATAAAGCGTGGTGTTAATAGTGTTTTGAAATGGGGTTTTTAAAAAATTACGTCGATTTTATTGCTGAATATATGTAATAAACATAGCAATAAAAAAGTTATAGGTAAAAAAGCTGGACTCAGGGAACCTGAAAGTCCATGCTTCCAAACGGTAGCGGTGGCGCCCAAACATCCTGCTAGTATATAAAGTGTTTAGTAAAAAAAGATTTATTTGCTTTGAAAGTCGTAGTAAATTCTTTTTTGTAGTTTTTTGTACTCCCAATTCCCAGTTCTTACAATAACTTACTAATGCATTATACATTACATTATTTATCCTACTTTTTTAATGGGCTCCTGTTGCCGGGAATCAGTCAAGCGGATCCTACAACACAGTCGGAGAAACACTGAACTGCAAAAAGTAGTCAATATTTTACCACTGTATATGGGAAATTTCTACAGTTAACAGAATTCGGAATATCTTCAGTTTGATGATAAATTAAATTGTACAAGATATGTCATTATTACCTTCAATTTAGATGTGTGGATATTCCAAGAATATAGAAGATTAACTGAACACGCACAAACGTCAGAAGTACATACAAAATAGAAATACTTAAAAAATTCAAGTAAGCATATTAGCTAGTAGTAAAAGTTACATATTCTAAGCTTCTATGGATGGTGAACTTTAGGGTATTCCATGTAAAAACCCACACGTATTTGTAAAAATATACTTTAAAAGTTAGGAGAAACTTCCACGACGTGCACTTTTGGAAGCAGAGAATGTTAATATTAGATTGTACCCTTATGTAAGTTTCAGTCAAGAATTTTAGGGGTTGGGCATCAGAAACAATAACTTCGTATTTGCTGAGAAGTATACTCAGCGACAAGGAAATCGCAACACCAAGAATGGGCAGGAATTTTTTGACCAAACTTGGCAGAAACGGTTAACTACTAAAAGGTAACAATTGATTAAAATTTCATTCATATCGATTAAGTGGTAATGGCTTATCTGACAGTTCTTTCAGTTTTTTCTAACAATTTTATCAGGTGTTATGTTTTGTGAGATTTTGTTCAGTTCTTTACTGTTTTCGGTTTTGATCGTTTGCTTTGAAGGTGTGATCATGCCTAGAGTGCGCCAACGTGGAAATTACCGCCAAGCGAATTCGACAGAGGTCGTATTGTTGGTTTGCGCGAAGGTGGTTTTTCGTTCAGAGAAATTGTAAATCGCCTTAACCAGAACCAATCCACCATCATGCGCTGCTATCAGGCATGGACTAGGGAGGGTCAGGAACGTCGCAGAAGAGGAACCGGGGGGCGAAGAAGAACAAATGAGGTGCAGGACCGCCATCTTCGATTTATGGAAACAAGAGACCGATGCTCCAGTACCAGATCAATTGCCGATTAATGTTTAGCTTACGAAGGTCGTCCTGTAACCCTTTGAACAGTTTACCGTAGAATCAGAGCTTTCGGCTCGCAATCCTATCGGCCACATCTTGTGTTACCACTAACGGCTCAACTCCGACAGCAACGTTTGGAGTGGTGTAGGTTGGGACTGCACTGGAACCCAAAGTGGCGTGCAGTGATGAATCCCGATTCTGTTTGGGGATGCATGATGGCCGTATGAGGGTCAGACAAACACGTGGGGAACGTCGCAATGTTGAATTTTCTGTTGCGAGGCATGTGCACCAAACTGTGGGGATTATAGTATGGGGTGCTATAACTTGTGGGAGTAGGTCCCGTTTGTTATTCACCGAGGCAATATGATCGCCCAGCGATATGTGGATGACGTGGTAGAACCCCATATTCTTTCATTTCTTCAGCAGGTGGAAGACCCATTTTTCCAGCAGGATAATGCCCATCCGCATATTGCAAGACATTCTATGGACCGATTTGCAGAGGATAATATCAATCTCTTGCCATGGTCACCCCGATCTACCGATCTTCCGCCCACCGAGCATGTTTGGGACATTATGGGGAGAAAACTGGGGAACTTGCTGCATCCTCCGCAGACGCTGCAAACTCTACAGCACGAATTACAGGTTACTTGGGACACAATACCTCAAGAGAAAATCGACCATCTGCTAGAATCGATGCCACGAAGAGTGGGGGAGTCTGTAACCAATAGGGGGGGACCAACCCATTAGTAATAAAAATTATGTTTATATATTGTTCTTTTTCTTTAAAATTTTAATCAGTTGCTACCTTTTAGTAGTTTAGTAGTAGTTTTAGAATATAATATAAATATACACCCGGTACATTCTACAGTGGTGTTAAAAGGGTCCACATTTTCCGTATAATACCACTAATTTACGTTTACCTATTTGTATATTATTAATGATATTGCTAATTATGTTCTCAAAATTCCACAGAAAAAAGTAAAATGCTTTCTTAGATGATCCTCATAATCGATTTTCTATTTATGGATTCATGGGCACATAGTGAGTTGATTGATTAGTAAGTACATACTTCAAATTGCTTTTCTGAAAAGTTCCGAGGGTATTACGAGCACATATATACTGCGATTACAAAGACATTCATTCGCTCTTTGAATTTCGCGTAAAGCTGCAAAATGTCATCGCAGAAGATACAAACGAAATGATTGGACCGAATTGTTTTTCACTACAAAGGAGGTGCGTTCTAGTTCCAGTAGACGCCACACTAACATGTATTCAGTCATAAGTTATTTGTGTTATTAGAATGCACGCAAAATTTAGAAAAATTCACGATAAATTGCGTACTTCTGGAAGTCAAAATAACTAGCGTTAGTGTGTACACTTCCACTGGGAGAGGAAGGCTGCTTAATTTTGTATTTAGATAATGCAGAGCAAGGAGAAACAGACACCAATGTTTGCTAGTGAACCGCAGGGTAGCAGCAGGTTCTATTTAGTGATGAATCAATTTTCAGCGTCGCGATGAGGATGCTGTGCTTGGACCGATTCCATCCATCGCAGGAAGTCTGTCACCTGGCCGGCATTCCTCTGATCGACGGCCGCCCCGCCACACTCCGGAACCGGTACGTGATGAGGACGATCGAGCAGAACCGCGAGGATGTCATGAGGACGCTAAGGACCCGGATGATCCTCCGCAGAAAACCCTCCAGAGAAAGTTCAGGCATCCACCTGCCATTTTCCTTGGTGAAGCACCGACCCTAACCGAAGAGCTACAAGACATCCTGGAGGACACTCCACTAGGCTACCGATATCTTTAACCTTATTATTTATTCACTATCATATTTTTTCTTTTTTTTTTACGAAATGTTTCAAATAGGACCGGCTGAAGAGGAGGAAAAATATGTTGACTTGTATTTATTATGTTTCAATAAATATACTGTGAAAATTCAAATTAAAAATTCAGCATCAATAGCCATGCTGGCTATACTTCTATCAGGTTTCTTGTAGAAGAACGTTCAAAAACATTTAAGTGTTCAACCGCTGTTATGATTTGAGGTTCATCGACTAGTGTCCGAGATGACCAACAAACCTCAACGTAAAAGCAGGATAAGTTGCTACATAGCGGAAAAGATCTGTTAAACGAAGAAAAGTTTGTTTTTACGAACATAATGCTCCATGACATAGAACAGAACTGGTTAAATTGTGGATAACGCCCAATAATAAAATCCACATAATGGAATGACTTGGATCCAATATAAATGTATAACAAAGAACATCAAACATTATATCTGAAAAAATGCAAGCGTAATTTGGCTGAATTTCAAATGAGAAATTAGTAAAATGGCACATTCCATACCAAAAACATGCGACCTGGTCATCAAGAACAAGGGCTGACCAATCATATATTGAAATTAGTTTACATTTAAATAATGTCTATTTTGTTTTAATTTACACTGCATACGCTTTGTATTTTTGAATACATTTTTTAATTACATTTCTTTATGGTCCAGTATTTTTCGGCGATTTTCTGTAGTAGTTAAATACCAATGTAATATAGTTGAAGGAAGTTTTAATACTTTTCTGTTTTTCAAGTAATACAAAACGTTTTAGCACCTCTGTATTTCAACTTATTCATTGCAAACCAATTTAAAAATTTCCTGTACTAGCAATTTCCGTCTAAATCAACGACATTTCTGCCCCCAATCTGCCCGAACGAACACTCAAAAAGAACGGTTAATCATACCAGCTTCGCTTAATTTTTCAGCACAAAAAGAGTAAAGCGTCGGAATGGGGTTAATGTAATTTTTAAAAAAGCTCCGCGAATCAAATTACTTTTCCGGATTACGGACAGATCTGCGCGACATGAGAAACGAGCTCAAAGACGCTTATTCCGTCGTCCAATAAATCCCAATAATAAAAACAAAACCAAAGACGAAAACGGGGGCGACAGTAACAGATTACGGGGATCCTTCTTGTTTCCAGTTTCGGATTCGCGACATAATTTACCGGAAATCCCGTGACATCTTGACCTTCTTGGTCCGTGAAACACTTTCGTAGCCGGTCTTAATTTAATCCGGCCTGAAATAAAGTAAATCAAAATTTCAGCGGCCTGTAATGACCCGCGGGGGACTCGCCCAACACGTTCCTTCTTTTCCCGGTTCCGTTTGAGCCGCGTCCTATTATGCGTTACAGGTCGATTAAAAACAATGGCATGAATAACGGGGGCGCGAGAATTCCGAGGCTCCGAGGGCGAGTGACGATCGTCCGGATTATGTATTAGGGAATGCGACGACCGTGTGATGGGCCGTTATCCTGGAGGTATAAGGGAGGTTTGAAATTTACTACAATTTCTGCATTAGCTGTGCGGGATTGAAATTGGCTCGGGGCGCAAATGCCGTGTGGTGAACGCACTAACCCCGTTAAGGCACTTAATTACGTGATTTAATTATCGTATTTGCTTATGCTGCCTTATATATGACTGGCGTGAGTCATTCATCTTACTTGTTCTAGTTACGTCGGAATAAGATTGCTGATATGGGATTGAGTGTAGTACAAAGAAAATGGCTTTCTCAGCGGAAGCTCTTTTATGCCAAGCCCGTGAAAAATTATAGAGACGTTATATAAAAATTGGTTTGCGAGAGAGCAAAGTGTATATAAACGATGATATTTCAAAGCACTAGGTCGTCGTAGCGTAAGATATTTACACGTGTCTGCTACGTAAAGAACTTTGAAATGATAATATGATGCCCTTTTTAATATCTGTTTAGACAACATTTCTATCTGAAGGATTGTAATTTTCCTGAAAAATACATACATATGCAATAAATTTATTAGTATTGGAATTTATGTATAATTTGTGAACGATTTAAAGCCGAAATGCAAGTATGTTCCGCATAACTAAATAGTATTATTTTCACAACAAATGGTGGAGGCGCTAAAAATTGCAAACCGCGAAAATGTAGGAGCTGACAGATTGCCACACATTTTACAGTTATTAACGGAGCTTACTAGAACTGCCCTACTTTTTCTTACTATAAATCGTGTGATATGCTTCCATAACAATAACAATTTCCTGCTTTCTTATACAATTTATTAGAGATAACGGTCAGTTTTTCACGTTTTACCATCTCCCAGAAATAGATTACAATGAAAACTTTGTTTCGAAATGTTGGTTTACTGTATTATTCAGTGGCGCATCATGCATAACAAAACTAGGCAGTTTGCCTAGCTTGCACGATTTTCCCAATGAAAAAAGGGAAAATTAAGAGTATCCAAAACCATAATTTTCAGGGATTTCAATAAAGAAAAACATGGGTTATTACTTGCATAAATACGATAATAAAGTTTCGTTTGATTTCAATGGTAAGTAAAGGAGGCCACGCCAATGGAATTATTCGATACCGACTGATGCCATAATCTCCAACGAAGTCTGTAAGAAAGAAGGAAAATGCAAAAAAAATCGGATTGTTTTCTCTATGGTGCGAAAGTAGCCAACGGTTTAGCATTTAAAATAAGTTCAAAATGTGAAAAACATGGGTACAGCCATCGAGTATTAATATATAATGCAAGATAATTGGCGGAGGCGCCAGAATAGTTTGCTGATGTCACATTTTTGGGCAGATATTACCACAAGTGTTATACAGCTTAAGTTATTAATATGATACAATTAAAAAACAACTCAAATCACTATAAGTGCTATTGTGTCTAAAAGGTAGTAATTTACAATTCATGACAAATGGTGGAGGGGCCAAGAATCGTTATCCCAAGAAATACAAGCATTCATATTAAAAATTTCATTTTTATTAAAACTATAATGTTCAAGCGAAACAGAAGTTTATAGCTATTAAAACAATATCTTCTTGTTGTTGCATATTGTTTGTATCGTAAGAACGTAATGCTTAAAATATCAATAAAAGTTGGTATTTGAAATAAATTCAGAACCCAATCAAATTTGACATCTCACGTCTAAATAGGTATATATAATTCCTGTGGTGGGTTTGCATTATCAATAAAGAATATGCATTTAAAACAACGCAATATAATAACGTTACTCAGAACTATCAATTTCTTATTTTATTATTCTTAACAAACGATGGTGGCACCATGAACGGTTATCCTGAAAAACGCTGAGTATTGTCATGTTGTTTAACCTAAAATCTAAAATGTCTACTCTTAAACCCTTTTTTTAATGTTACGTCATGTTTTAATTTTATTTAAATTTTATGTACATATTTGGCTATTTTTGTGGTCATAATGGATTTTATGTCCTATTTCCTATGAACTTTGTATTGGCTTAAAATACGAAAACAAATACTCACGTAAAACAAATTTTAAGTAACAAAATTTCAGGTATATTACTATTAATATCTAAACGACATCGATATAAGGGATGTTCATTAAGTCTTTTAATCCTGGGTGGCTCAGCAGTGCAAAACGTCCGTTTCAACTGAAGTAATGTCAGTTAGTTTTGAGTTGCCAAATGTTATTTTTCAAATATATTTTGCCATTACGATTTATAGCAAATGGTGGAGGCGCCAATAATCGTTATACAAAATGCACAAAGTCGTACATCGTGAAATATTTTCACGTTATTAAAACTAAAGTGGCTAATTGTAAATTGCTTCCTTAACTGTACGATATTGTTTTAATTTTACTAATGTAATAAAACATTTAGGAAGTATTGTCCTAGGTAACTAGTAACAATTTCCTTTAAATACTGTAATGGAATTGGAACATCCATACATCGTTATACGTTAAAACAATTTCAAAATTCAAACATAAGTGTCGACTCCTAGAATTCTTAATTTACAATTTGTGACAAATGGTGGAGGCGCTAAAACCGTTCTAAATAAAGTGTAAGTATTTCTATGTTAAAAACTAATTTTAATTCAGTTGCCGCTACATTCACGTTCTGATATTTCTTACTAATTTTGAATTTCGATAGTCAAGGAAATGTTTTGATTTAAAATAAATTTAAAACTCGATCATATTCAAGGTTTTCTATTTATAAAACATGACATATAGTGGAGTCCTTACACAACGGCCTGAATAATGCCCAATACTTTCAAATTAAAAGCTAATTGTCCTCTTTATCGTACATGCAGTTTAAACTGGATTAATTTATTTATTGATAATTTACAGGGCATCAACTACATTGGCTATTAGCCCTGGGGCCTATGAGTTTATATTTTATTGGATAAACTGGATTAAGTAGTAAAACAATCTGCAAGCCCCGATTCCAGCGACAACTTTATGTCTTTGTAAAATTCGCCAAATTTAACGCAATGATTTCGATGTCTTAAGAAAATCAATTTATAAAACACCACAAATGGCGGAGGCGTTAACAATTGTTATTCGCAGAAATGTACAACTCATAGTGTGTCACATATTTGCAGGTTATGAAAAACAAACCGTCTAACTTCAAACTGCTTCCTTAAGCGTACGACACTCTGTCTTAATTTCACTCAAGTAATAAAACATTCTGCAACTCTTGCGCCCCTAATGAATATGGATGGGTCTGCGGGGCCGTCTTGCGTTTAACTTGTACCGCATATTGCGATTGCCCGTACGTGTTTTCTCCTTTGTGAGCAATTGATTTAATGAAAGGGCCAGGTAATTTCCATCGGCCCCCCTAGCTCTGGTCGCGCTCGTCTCCTTCGGACAAACACTTGAGACTTCGCCCGTTGTTGTCACTTTCGGGTCAGCTCGTCACTAATTGATATTTGAGAATGGAGGGTTAGTTGCCAAGTTCGCACAATAGTTCATTGAAATTAAAAGGGAGTTGGAGAAGGCACAAACGGCGAGGAGTAAAATTGAGAGAGACGTTTTGTGAAAGGCCGCGTTTCCAAGGGAGTCCGTAAGAGGCTTTGTCAAGTGTCGAGGAAAACTCAATCTGTGGAAATATGCTATAGAAAAAAATGGGATCGAGTAGGAGGTATTGTTTACCTTCTAAATGGGAATTTAATAATAGAAAAAATCATTATAAGCGTGGTTGCTATACAATATTTTGTACTATTTGTGGTGTTTATGTAAGGCTGTAAGGCTGTAAGTTACTTGCGGTTAACAGACTTTGTTTCTGCAAGGTTCAAACTACAATCCGCTACCCTTTTAAGTATTTGCAAATAATTATCCAAACCAACTCGGTGAATTAGGAAGGGACGTTAGCAAAGCAATATCTATTACAACTGATTTACTTGGGAAGTTGGCGGGAGATTCCATTAAGAGTTAGTTATCTTAGGGTTGTTCGCAAGGGACCGTTTCGCAGCGCAGAGAAGGAAAAGACTTGGAAGTAAATAAGAGAAAATAAAAAGTGACGACAACCCAGAACAAATAGCTTAGGACCTGTATTTAAAACGTTAGGGAATTAAAACGAAACCTCCAACTTACCATTGGGTCAAAGAACATTTCAGTGGTACGTACAAGCAAAATGGGATCAGCAACTTACCTGGAACAAAGAAAAACATAAATACTTGCTATTCAGGTTATCATGGCTACAGAGAATGATCTAAGTTTCAATTTCAAGCAACGCTCAACAAGTTAAAATGCTCAAATACCGGTTTGGCAAAGCAACGACCAATAAAAATTCCTAATTCGTTATTCAGCAATTTTGAGCTAAATTTAACAACGTTTCTTACGTTTACATCCCCATGTCGAGTCCATCAGCTCATCATGATGAACAATGAAACACCCAAAAACAACATGGAATTGCGTTTTTCCCATTGCAGATAGAGAAGGGTTAAGTAAATCTTTCCATAGAGGCAAAATCAGATTAAAACCAACAGAGTCTTGTTTTAACTCCGCTCGTTATACGAGCAGGGGATTTACATTCAAGCTAATCTCGGTGTTGCAGGCAAATAATAAGGTCTCGAGCTTGTATAAAAGCATCTCGTCGAAAACCGCAATCGCAGAGGAGAGCTGAGCAGTTAAGTTCATCAAGTGTAATACTCGCTAATTACGCGGTGCTGATACAGCTCTTCGAATCGGTTGATGCGGAAATCGTCGCAGTCGGCGCAAACAAACCGAAAGAACGACAGGAATGCAGCAGTGGGTGACAAATCGAGCCGCGTTTGACTACTAGGATGCAGCAGATGTCGGATGAACGACACCAACAAATGGCTGCACTTCAACTGACATGTCCTGTTTGGTTATCGTGAGACAGATATGTCTGGAAGGACGTTAACATGTGGTAGGAAAAAATCTAACACGATACCGATAACCTTTTCAAAGCCTCTGGGATATTAAATATAAAATGTACAAGATCTTGGACGATACACTTGTCACCATCAGCGTTAAAATTTAGAAGAACATGACACGTCTTTTCTATTTTCGTGTTGGAAATTAACAACAAAAAACAGAACTTCAAAAGCTTTTTAAAGCTTCAGATACAGGTTGCAAATGTCGTTTATAATCGGACATGCAGAAAAAATGTGAATCATTATCTTGATCGCATTAGGATTACCATACAACCAGTCACTCTGACTACAGTTTTAGCAACAAATTAAATACATGTTCAACCCACATAAAAACAAATATTTACATAATCCTATTCCGAAAATAATATACTTACAAATCCCTACAGTATTTAAAGGTCGCTGTACAATATCTTTCCCATCACACAACCATTGACGTGTAAGTAAATTTGTTTGTCCTGTCCATTAAATACACCGTTCCAAATAACAGTGGTAATCTGTGTAGGTAATAATATTACTCATTACCCAGATGGTAACAAATTTCGCAATGTTCATTGCAACAATCCATATCTTATAAGTACAAATAGGATTTGGACGAAAGGCTTAAAATAATAATGAAATGCATTCAAAAGCAATTTTGTAAGAAATACTCATCATTTCTATGGTTTATTTAGCAAATCATTAAAATCTCTAATTGAACTTTATGTATTATTTCTTCTAGTATTGTACAGTGCATTTAATGGGAGTTGCCTACCATTAGTATCTTGCGAAAATGTAGCACTGGTTCAAGGTATACGTATGTAGTTACATATTTTTAGGGATAACTTGATGCTTTTTCTTCTTCTTCTGGGTACCATATCCGCTAGAGGATGTTGGCTATCATCATCGCTATGGTTACTTTGATGCTATTTATCTTTTGATAATACTACTTAGTAGATACTAAATGTATACAAACATTGAAACAGCCCAATTTCTTTACATCGTAATATGTTCGATAATTGTAACAATAGAAAAAACAGTTTAAGAATAGTTGAAAAAGGAGAAATAAGCTCTCTAATGGTGCTAAATTTTAGTATAATATTTAATATAAGCAAATTGCTCTTTTTTCCCAAATATTTAGTAATCCATACATTATTTCGATTTCGATACGAACACTAGCCGTGCGTAGAAATACTTATATAAACAAACTTATCCTATGCAATGTCATGGATCAGAATCTTCGCTGAGAATAAAGGTCTTAAACCAAATTAAGGAACGCAATGGTGGTTTTGGGCAAATCTTACGAAAACTGTCCTTATATACTTAAAAAAAAATTACTATACCAGTTGTTTGATATAGTATTTCCCGGATATAAACCGACATTCTGGATTTCAGAACTTCGGAGAAAATTGTAAAACAATAAAGCTCTCAAAAAAAAAGAGAATGTTATTAAAATGAAAACACCGACGGGTTTAATCTACTTTATGGAAAACTTGACGTCAGCGGAATAGAGGGAATTGCAATAACATGCGAAGAAGCACTTCAGTCAGAGACTTCAATACTGTAAAAATAATTCTTGTTTTCATATACATCTTGTTTGCCTCGGAAGTACAGTTACAATTATATTACGACTTTTTGCTATATTCGAAAGTTTAAATACATAATGTTTGACAGGAAATATCTACAAGATGGAGAATACGATAATGCATTATTTTAATAAATAACAATACTTATAAATACTGCAACACGCACTATATATTATTAATCTTTAAAATGCACACACATTTTTAATCAGTAAGGAGAATTGTATTTACTTTTATGACCGCATATCCGCCTGTCTGTTATTTTTCATGTAGTCATATTATTGTAAAACATTTTGAATTCTTGAGAATCAACTCCACTGAAACACATGTGGCGGTCATTAAATTATAGTTTTATAACAAATAGTAGTGAACAATAACAGCGAACAAACTTACCCATCAAAACAAATAAACAACACAAACTAATCAGAAAATCTGGATTACTAGTTATATTACTGTTGATAATCCACATAGTAATTGAATTGTGAGTTTCTATTGCAATTGCCTAATTAAGTTTATACACATATGGTACAGTGAGCTTCCTAATGCACTGAAAACCCTTATTATTATGAAGCTTTCACAGGTCTTAGAGGCCCATCGCTTTTGGTGTGAGACAAAGCTAAGTTAGTTTGTGCAATGCACAACAGGGCCCGATACTGCGAGTTACCGTGTTGGTGCGTAACCGTGCCTAACCTGCCGGTGTGTGGTGTATTTTTTGTGTATATGATCTTGTTACTCCTCTAGTTCGATCGTAACACGAGGAGTGCTATTAATTTGATCCCCAATAGCAAATGGAGACCGGGACCCAGTACTGATCACCCAGGGAATTAAAAAATTTCCGACCCTGGAGAGATTCGAATCGGGAAGCGCCTGGATCATTACATCCAAAAAGCCTGGCTCTCTACCACTGAGCCATCCCCGCCCTTTATTAAAAACCTTTAGTAATTCAAAATTTAATGAACCTATATTTATACTACATATAGTAAAATAATCTTGACATAATATGTAACTAGTCGTGTATATACTTTTATTCTGATAATATTTTGTCTTATCTGTCCAGACTTAGTAGCAAAAAAGCAATACAATTTATTTGCCTGCAGTACTTAGGATCAGTTACCTATGCTTAAACAGTAATCAGTATTAAATATTACTTTAGATACACAGGGTGATTTTTGTTAATAATGTTGTGTCCGACTAGTTATTCCTTACCAGATTAATTAATTAAATTTTCCTACGCAAAGCACGATAGTGAGGTAATAAAGCTTGATCGGCCATGCCAATATTAACAATTTTGTCTTGAAATAACCTCAAGAACCTCCTCTGAAAGTTCGGAGCACAGTATGTATAAATCACGTTGTAGAACTAAATTATTGACTTCTATTTGATATTCTATTCGACGCCAGTGTCGTACCTATTTAGCCACTTAGTAATTAGATATATAATTCGATTAAAAGCGAAAGAAACTTAAGTTGGCAAAATAGCGTTAGTTATTTTTCTTGTAATTAGATACATGTTAATATTTTTTGCATATCAAACGCCTAATACATGATTTTTTGTTAAAATCTGGAAATGTATCACTTTTACATAAACACTAACACATTCAAATATGTAAAGCTAAAATACAATTACTAAAAATGTGTAAAAACTAACTTATTTTTTCTCAAATTGTGAACTATTTTCCGTGTAACGGAAATTCCAACACTCCATAACTTTGAATTTAGCAAGATGAGTATTTTATGTATTTATGTAATCGGCTGGAAATACCCTCAACATGCGGTAGGAATAAATGTATTTTCAGAAGACCAGTTTTAAAATGTTTACATGCATTGTCTATGAAAACGAGCTCGTCCTAAATCTGTCAGATGTAGCTTCTGGTTTTACCGGAAGGGCAATAATAGTCATACAAATGATTACGGGAAGGATGGTGTAAGTCTCGGTACATATTAAGTACTTGCAATTTGAAAGACTTAAGCATAGGATAATAAACACTGTGTTTATTTGCCTATGACTTAAGTCAAATCCATAACCTCTATGTTAGATCACTTCATTAAGAACAAACTTTTCTGTTAATATACATTACAATAGTCATACTGCATATACAATTTTAAGTAATAAAGTTATCATCGTTTTTGGGGAAAAGTGAAAATTAATATAGGTTTATATCTCTTAATACAATTTTAGGATTATATTGTATTAACCATTGAATGTTTCCTTTAGTTCAATTGATAAATAATGTAAGGGGGGTTATTCACGTTGCTACCCTTTATGTAAATGTGTAAAAGAAAAACTTTCCAGAACCACAATACATTTAATTTAAGGTTATGACCCCAAAAGAGCACACCGCATAATCCTCGCTCAATTACATAAACAATCGAGTAGTAAATCTAATAATAACATGGAACAAATCGTTAAATTACTAGTCACGTGTCCTGGTGAGGGAGGAAGAATACGAGCATGACCGGAAATAAGCAATCGGTAGGACATGTGAGAACCAAAGCCCATTGTCAAGAGGGGTCTGCAGTTAAGGCGATTATACTTATCACGTTCCTGATCGTGTAATTTAAATCTACGCCGCGTGAATTGATACGGAAAGGGTATAGATTGCGACTCGTAAATACTGAATGGGCCTCGGATTACACCTCGTCGACGACTTCTTCGGCACCAGTGCTGAACACGCGAAAGGGGAGCGACACTCCTTGAATTACAATAAAATCGCGGGCCTGGGATGGTTTAGCAATTTTCAGACTTGATAACTGCGAAGTGTGAGTTGTTAACCAGTAACAGGTATTCGCTGACTAGTTTGAACGGCTTCGGGCAAACTTCCGGCAAATTCGCAATCAAAGTTACTGCGCGGTTGCATTTCCCTTTGGGATTTTAGTGTTTTATCGGTTGACTTGCGTGTGTATTCTTTCATTTTACGATACACACATTGCTGAACATCAAAATAATGAAATACTTAACAAAAAAGCTAGAAATTCAATACACTTTTCGTTTATTTAATTAACCCAAATACTTTATTGATGATATACGGGAAAATCCTTATCCATTCTCACCAAGAAGTAATGTTCGTGCCAGTAAAGTTATATATTTGTTTTTCTATATGAGTCTTCCGTAAATATTAACGAGCTTGTTGTTACATTTATGGTCCAGTTTGCATTGCCACAAAAATAAAATGTTCCTTCTTGTGAATCAAACCACCACACGAATATTCAGCACATTCAAAATAAATAGCCACTACTAGTGAAATCTGGAAAATACAGTCTTCCAAAATATCTAATTCAGCATTGTGGATAGCAGCCACTGCAAAATGAGAACTGTGAACCGGAGCATTGTCCTGATGGAAGTCAGTTTTCCCCTTCGTTATGCCTTGATAACCCCCTGTTTTTTAACTTAATTCGTGTAATACTCTCCTGCAATAGCGGCTTCACCGTTATGTATTTAGGAACAAAATTTCCTTTGCTTCGTAGAAAACCGATATAATGATCTTCCATGCACACAGCAAAATTTTGCTTCTTCTCCACGATTTGTTTTTAGGTTTCCGTATTATACTCGTAGATCCAAGACTCATACAAAACATTCTGTGAATTTTTGGGAATCTGCTCAATATTATAATAATGCTGAAAATGTTTGTGTTGATTTCTATTCAAGTGTTAAGCGTTCCGCGAAAGCAACTTGAGGATCCCTTTTTCATATGCAATTTGTTGGTAAGAATGTTTTGGACGTGGTATGGAAAGATTTCTAGAGTTATTATTTTAATAATTGTTAATTTTCCATAGCTCGGGAGTGAATTACTGACTTACATAATGTTAATATTATATGCGACAGCTTTTAAAGACATAATATTCTCTTCCACATTTAAATTCACAGCACCACCTTTTAACTATAAGTATTATATGAAAGGAGAGATTCACCATAAGTATTTTCATGTCTTCACGTATACGTTTTGGACCAATAAGATGTTTTTGTAGATATTCAATTAATAGATAATTGTTTCATTTTTATAAAAACTCCAACCCTCTCTTAGTTATAATTTTCTAAAATTAATGTAATTTAGCATGCGCTCCTTAGATATAATTTGATCTCGCTGTATGAACTCTTCCTGGATCAGAAAAGGAGCATGGCGGTTTTCCTTCGCAAGGCTGCAACTTTATATTTAACAGCGAAATATCACTTTGCGTTGTAGGGTAACGAGCAAAAGTTTAGCTAACTCGAGACATGACAATAGTTGTTCGCCTGCAGGTAGGGTTGGAAAGTCAATACTTCCTAAGCTGACCACCCTTGCTGTATAATGTAGGACAGAAGTGTATTTCAGAACGTTGTCCTGTAAATTATAATACACAATGGCAAATGTCCTTTATTCCATTGTTTCGGAACAGTCCTCGTTTATATTATAATATAATATATTTATATATAAAGGAAACTTGTCCTAGTTCTTATTTTTCTTCCCATTAAATGCTCAAGGGAAGTAGTTCAGCGATATTTATTTACCTCTATTAAAGCGTGAGGGAGGGCGGGGTAACTTGAAACATCTAAATGGTGAAGCAAATTGACTTAATGTCTCATTCTAAATGGACAAACAATTTGACCTAAAATGAATGGTAGTCGTTCAAAGCATAACCGTGTTTCCCATATTTATCAAGAAGTCCAGAACAAACGCAGAGAAACACACAAATGCTAGAAAGGCGCAAGGAAAATGGCAAATTAAAACCTCAATTTTTTCTAGAACTAGTCGAATAATTTAGGAAGAAGTAATTCGACAAAACCCGTGCTTTTAAAATCCAACCATTAAACGCATTTTGCAGTCATAATTTAGTATATTGGATATTTTGGCAAACCTAGACAATAGCACAAGACTGACTTTCTAAAATACACTACTTCATCCTTCGGGTAACACTCCACGTTTTATTTGGTAATGAGGCTATGTGGAGAAGTAATATATTGCTGTGATATTATAATGGGGAGCTTGAATGCTAATTGGGCATAAGTGACATTTTAAAATTTCATTATGATCGGTTGTGCGTTTAGTAGATAATGGTATGTAAAAGATGAGGAAAACTTTCAGGATGTTGGACGTAAGGCTGAAGTCGCGGTGTAGTGTTGTGTAGATTGGTAATATTTAAATATGGGATTTGACAGCTTGACAGTTTTCTCATCTGTCATAAACTTTGTAATTTCATTGGTTGTTAAGTAAAAGTAAGCGTCTAAATTCGATTAAATAATTGAATCATGCACCTTTGAATCGCCGTCGGGGCAAGACGTGCTTCCGTATCAAAATAATATCTTTCCCAGCCGGCCAATGAGTACTAAATTTTAAAATTAGAGATTACTTTTTTTTTAATGTCATGAAAACTGTAATATTAAAAAGAGAATACAGCATCGTCAAATGAAATGTGAGTTTTAATCATCGTTAATGGAAATGGATATGTACTGCATGTCGGGAAGAGACAGCAGTGCACGGTAAGCAGAACCAGCCAGGCGGAGATGAGTGCGGTGTGTGTACTGGAGGAGTAGCAGTCCAGGGGCATTTTTGCGTGCCTAACTTATGTGTAAAGGTTGGTGCAGATAAAACACGAACTAATTTCGGTGACAGTAAAGCACAGTGAGGGTAGTAAAAATTTGCACGTGTTAATTTTATTTTTCGAACGTATTTTTTTTGACGAGTCGAGGCACGAGTGTGGACATTTTTCTAATTTCCTGAGATAACAGTTTTATGTTTGAGCTAGTTGGCGTAAGTTGTTTGTTTTATACCATGACTTTTATTACATAGCAACTTTTTGTCGCTACCAACGTGGGGCGATAATTATAATTATTTTAGGGATAAACACAGCAATATGTACTTCAGAAAAGAAGCTTCTACTGTCGAGATATTTTTATAATGGAACACTGTCGAGTGTTATAACGTTTAATTTTTCTAAAGTTTCGTTACTTTTTTAACATGCCGTTTTCTTTGCATCATGTGTACATTCTTCTCCATTATTTAGTGGAACATGTGGTATATCGCGGTTTTTGTATTACTGCGATTGTGTTTTATAAGGGGATATCCAAATTGTTACTTTTTAGAAGGTGACAAGTGCGTTTTTAACAATATATTGTAGCAGAGAAATGCAAACATTTTAATAGTCAATACGCTGATATTTGATATTGTCTAGTAGTTTTATCAAGCGTATTCCAGTAATTAACAGCTCGAGTGTTTATTAATTTCCAAACACCGATATTTATGTTATAGCTGGTTATTTAAACAGTATCAAATCCTAGCTTAACAATGAGATCGTGGCGATGATTTAGCGGATTCTTACAAAGGTTAATAGTTATTGGTTGCAATTAAGAGAAAACTGTGTAAGAAGACTGTAGAAAAATCCTTAATATACGTCTCTTTAAAAAAATTGCATACGCGTGTTCTGGCGATCTGGCTGGCCATATTCAACCTAACAGAATAAAGAAATTTTGTTGCAAGAGAGATTTAGTCAAATTTAATTACTTCGATAACCGTGAACAATGGATAATACTGCTCATAGCAAAATGATATGATTGTCTATATAATAAGAGTGTCATTCATAATAAATAACATACTAAGTTAATTGTGTTAATAGTATTATCGTTCATGGTCAAGGTTGCGTTGCTATTTTATTGTTGCGATGAAAAAATTTAATCGTCTACCTCCCAATAGGAGCGTTTGTTCCATTAGTATTGTATCCTTTTGCTATTTGCTATCTTTACATATTACAGTTTTGATCCAATCATACGTGTATTCTTGTTTATTTTTCTTATATCCTCATACATTATACTCTGCTACATATTTTCTCTAAATTCATCTATCCCGTTATGTATTATTCCTTGACTTGCGTTCACAGGTGGAAAAGCCATATTTCACCTCGATTTTTAATAATCCCAAAAAGCCTGGCATTCAATTTACGGATTACATGTTCTAGTGCCAGGTACAATTCCGACGGGTTATAATCAAAAATGGAATTCGTTCTGAAAGTTCGAAGTTTCAGCTAGATTAGAGTTACAAGCGAAAATCTCCGAGTATCCCGCGGGAACTTTCCTAATACACCCACAGCTTAAACCAGCACGACAACGCAAGAAAAACTCGCCTAACTTGTAAACCAAGAGTCGGTAGAACGAAATCCCTCCGGACCACAACAAGGAATGTTGCGCCTTAAACATCAACTTAATTTCTTCGCCGAGAAAATGAGCGAGCTGTAAGATTAAAATGGCAATTGGCGACATGTTCGTTGCTATAGAAACTATTTCATTCCTTAAAGTGCACGTTAGGTGATAAAGATTGATTGAGGACGTAAATAAATACAGCAAATAAAGAGATACGATGTAGAAAATTGGGTATTATGATGAAGATGGATGTTTTATGGGACGGATACGGATGGAAAGGTCCTGGAAGTCAGCCAGCTTCTAACTGGTCGTGTGTGGTTACTAATGATTTATTTTCTACAGGAACTATGAGGATTTCAGTAATTACCAGGTTTATGGGCTGCCTGTGTCGGAACACTTTGGAGAAATTTTAAAAACGTAAACTATTAGAATTTATTTTGTTTTCGTCTTGGCAACATCAAAAGATGCGGAAAATATACTGGTAGCTACCGTAATTTCCTTTTACTAATGTGTAATCTTATTAGTTTGAAAAATAATATTTATATTCGGGATAAGGTTAATTGATAACATTTGTTAAATATCTTACTAGGTTTTGCTAGTAGTACCTATAGCCTTCTAGACTAGTGCCGTTGTTACTTTCTCAAAATACGGTATATTTTTAAAACAAGAAATGTTCAGCTACTGCCAGTGAGATCAATTTCTAGAATAAACAACTTGTCTAATCTTCTACAATATAGGGTTTCAGAATAACGTTCCAACACTTCAAAAGTATATAGAATTCATCAAAATAAGTCAGAGTCTACATAAATATGCGTCGAAATATGTACCTCTACAGAGTTACAGGCATTCAGTTGACAAAAAAATTAGTATTTCCTGATGATCCCTGGAGGTAATAACGCTATTATACCAACTGTGGCAGATAATTACAGGTAACTAAGACCTTAATTACCGTCGAACTTAAAAAACACAAATGGAATGAGTTTTTCTGAGAGGTTGAGGGTGTTTTTTTTGTGTAACCCAATAATTTTATAGATTACTTAATAGGAAAACTTGATAGAAACATTTTTTTGTTTATTTTAGATCACTCTTTATCTAGTAAAAGTTAAAAACGTAATCCATGTTTCAATTCGAGATACATTATAGAAATTACAAAATAAAATCAATAAACAGTCATAATAAATGGTCAAAATGTCCACTGATTTTCGCACAGTTTCAAAAATCCCTGTTGTATTTCTAATTAGATTATAATGATATGTGACGCGTTGTTCTAAAATATTAAGGTATCAACAAATGATACATACACAAGATTCTCGAGGTGGCCCACAAGAAATAATCCACGGGGTTTAAGTCTGGTAATCTAGGTGGCTAAGTTTTCGGTCTCCTTCGCCCAATCAATTTTGTCCAAAAACGTTATTATATATACATATATACCGCCTGCCCATTCTCAAACGCGAACATATGAATTTAACATTGTATTGAACATTTTTGCTGATTCCTGCTCGCCAATTCAATTTACAGGAAAGGTAATGGTATCAATAGAAAGATAAAATTATTGCGCATCAAATGTACTAATAATAAGATTAAAGGTGCAATTTTTATTTTAAAATACTAATTTAAAACTTGGCGATATTTAAATATGAGTTGCCATGATTTTCATGTTAGACACCATTTGTCAAATAATTTAGAACTAGTCAGAAATAAGTCAGCGATTTTCTGTAAATTACTGTTCAAATTATTTATGGAAAAATGAATAATTACTCTAATCCAGAACGAATTTTTATGATAAAATCCTTTTACAGTGGCGTTAGTTTGCGGAAAGTTATAGATTTGTTTGCCGTTAAGTTTAATACCACGCCTATACCTTCTGTAAGTACTATTCACAAATATGTACTAAAATTTGAAAGATGTGGAAATATTTCTGTAGAATCAGAAGCTAGGGGTGGTGAGTACCTAATAGTATTTTTTATTGTTAAAACAAAGTATTCAAAACTAATAACTATACCGCAGGAAATCGACAAATAGTGACCGCACAGAAGAAGTTGCAAGAGAAAGTTTTTACATGATTCATTTTCAAATCGTTGGCTTGGTAGAGGTGGTGCTATACATTGGCCAGTAGATCTCCTGATTTAGCACCTTGCGACTTTTCCTTGTGGAGCCACCTTACAAGCAAAATTTACAAAAGACGCCATCCAGATATTAATCTTTTGAAAGAAGCAATAGTTGCTTAGTGCGCGTTAATTACTGAAATGCAGTTGGCCAATGTAAGAAATGCTTTTTATGACAGATTGGGGTATTGCTTATATCATTGAATATTTATTATAATTTATCTTTCTTTGTGATTGTTTTTTTTTATAATAAAACCTATTTAAACTGTTAATTACATTAATGTTTATTGATGTAGTATATAAATAATGGCAAAATACCTATTAATCGAATGCAGAATGTTAATTGCCTATGTTCGACTTTGAGAGTGGGCACCCGGTATACATATATACAGAGTTAATCAAATGTATGGAACCATCCATATATCTCAGTAACCCTTTGTTAGATTTTTCTGAATTTCCGTACAGGGTGATTTCAAAATCTGGCGGATTCGAAAATGTTATCGCCAATGTTGCCACGTTTTCAGTTTTTTCATAATTCTTGTAAACTTCATTATTTCAAATAAAACACATTATATAATTTTTATAACATTCGATAGATAATTTTTCAACCAGTTCATTGACATACTATGTGATACTTTTATTTTCAATAATAACAGAGATACCTAAAAAAAGAACAAAGTATTCCTGAATTATTAATTACTCTGGTACAGAAAGAAACAAATGCAAGAAAAGTAAAAAAATATCGAATTGTGTTAAAATTTACGTTATTTGAATGTATGTCTAGATCGTTTTTTCTGCAAAATTCCGTGTGAGTTGTACAAAATAATTTAAAATGCAATTTGGTTTGCCTATTTTCAGATATTTCTTATAGAATCTTTAGGAGGCTTTATTTTCTAAATGAAACACTTCTGACCACCCATATATTAACAAAAGTTGTTTGCTTTGTTATGTTTTGCAAGCCCTAGAAGTTTGTAATTTAATTTGAATTTGAAAAGTGGGAAAGGGGGCTTTATTTATCCTGTATGAATTTCCGTGGTTATGGAAACAAATAATAGGTAGTAAATTGCGTTGCCTACATTTAGGCGCTTCTTAAAGAATCCCTGAAAGGAAACACTTTTGACCATACATTTATTAACAAAAAAAATGTCTGTTTTCATGTACACTTTAAGCCAGCCCTAGAAGTTTGTCCTGGAGCACCATCGTGCATAAACCCCATATCTTGCCGGATATTTTATGCAACAGTGGTAAGTTCGGTTGTAAAAATTCCAAATAATTATCACCATTCAGTTGTTGTGAGAACATAAAACGTCCCAACAATACGAATGTTTAATTCCAGAAAATTATCACAATTTTAAGGATTATTAAACCGCATTAGTAAAACCTGTTTTGTGGCTCGGTCTGCGGCACATAAATACTGTTGCAAATTGAGACATTCATACCCGAAAAATTCCAATCACTCATTCCTTATTTAAACGATAATCTCCGTTTACTGCATCACACAAGAAACAAATGTGAAATATATTGTACTTTTTGCTCGTTTTTGCCGCGAAGAGCGAGAAATACAATACATTAAACAATCAAAGTTATATTTTTACTTTAATAATATCTGCCATTAAAAATGAAAAATAATCTTTGAACACTTTTATAAACACTAAACTACGAAAAAGGATTTCAAAAACTTCCCATAAATACAGGGGCTTATGTATAAAATAGCGTTAATATCTGTTACCCGCTGGTATTATTAACATTTCAAGATTTTATTCCAATTTACATCATTCTAAATAGCACTTTTAAAAACGATCTCTTGTTATAATGTAACGTAGCCACTTAGGTCCCCAGATTGTACTCCATCATATTACTAATAGCATTACAGCATATTTAGTTCATTCAAATACCCTGCCTTCATACTGCTTTGACGTCAGCAAAGTTCTACTTTGGAACAACTCCATTTAACGTAGTAATTCACGAACCTTAAACATAGGGTGGGCGAATTTGATATTATATAGATACTGTTTTATTTTCTCATTTTATATTCCATTTTAAATATACCGAGTCTTGGATGTACAAATATTGATAGCGGCCCTCTCAGAAGCTTTCGAAGCACGAAATCTTAAGCACACCACCCACGCACCCTTTCCGTGTTTGTCTCCTTGTCTCCGCACACTCGTACAAATAAAACCCTCCCCATCAAACACACGTGGCGGTGTTCAATATTGGTCAAGTTGTGGTGCACACGTGTCGGTAGCATCGGGGAGTGATGGATGGACTCGGTCAGATTAGAAGGTGATAATTAAAAAGATTGGACATTCTGATTTATGTTATCGTTCATCACAGCTTGGTTAACTTGGTAGATAAATAAGGTGGAAGTTGCCACCATCCGCGACCGGATGGCATCCTTATTGTGCTTTAGTGATTTAAACTGCACCGTCGGTTTCCTAACGGTTGTTTTTAGAAAGTTTTGTGCATTATTGTTGCTTTAATAAATTTTTACGGGTAATGGGCGGAAATAAGTTATTTTACGGTGAAATTTATGAAGATTCATGAGCAACCAACGTGGAATTTTACTGCTACGTGCACTATTTCAGATAAGGCAGACCTGCACGAGAAAATTACATTTTCAGTACAAAGTTTATATTTTCTTGCAGGTTTATCTTAATCAAAAATTACTTAGAAAATTATGACATGCGGAACTGAAGTTGAATTTCACTGCTTTGCTGTATGAACAACAATCTTCCATTAATGTTGAATAAAAATACAATAACAATTTTCAATACTTAACTGCGTACAACCACAGCTGAATATATTTTAAAAAATGCACGGCATATACCGTATTTTGCAATTAATAAAACAGAAAATAAATGGTAGCATTTTTGCGCAAATATCAAAAGTAGGTTAGGTTCTACTTGAAAAGGAAACGGTCTATAAGTTAGTTATAAATAAATTATTTTAGGGTGAAATTTACGAAGTTTCTTGGACAACCGACGTGAAACATTACTCATACGTACGTGCAGTATTTGAGATAAAGCGAACCTAGACTACACATTTATATTTTCAGTACAAAATCTATAGTTCCGTATCGCTATAAACCCAGACAAAAGAAATACTTACGTACGAAAATTATACTGCTAAACAGTACGATCGCCCAAATTTCTATATGGATTATAATAACAATATTATATACATCTATAGTAAAATACTTCGTAGAACCCGGACCGAATATATTAAAAATATGCATTGTACATACCGTGTGGTTTTCATTTCTATTTGCAAAACAGTAATGAATTAAATTCTAACATGTTTGCGCAGATATCAGGAATATATTTTATTGAAAAACGACTGTAGCAAAGTTAGCACGCATATCATGTAATTGATATTCATGCTTAAAACTATTTTATGGAGTATTAGACTTATTGGAACTTTATTTAAGGAATCTAATATTAAATTATACACCATATATACTTTCCAAATTTAAGAGTAGCAAATTAATAAATAATATAGATGTAAGGCTTTGAATTTTCCTGTTACATAGTTTGATCAACATGATTTTCCATAAAATTTTAATAAAATACTATATTTTTAATAATAAGGAACTTCGTAGAACCTCCGCCTGATACTTTAAACAAATGCACTGTGTATACCGCACGGTTTTCTTTACTGTTTGCCAAATAACGACAAAATAAATTATAGAAACCTTGCATAAATATTAGAAATAGGTTAGGTTTGATTGAGAAAACCCTTCTAAAAGGTCTAGAAGCTAGCACTCATATAGTATGATTTGGATCCATGCTTAAATCCTTTTTTGAACTGATTTTATAAGTTATGTGTATGTTATCTGCCTCAATTAAATATTGTTGATGTTATATAATGAAACAGAAAATCCCATGCTATATCTAAATATCATATGCCAAATTTTATACTACTGTACAGAATGTATCTAAAGCCGCGGAAAATGAAAAATTATTCTACTCGACTAAAAAATTATCATGAACTTTGCCTTAATCAAATCATTTCATTTCACTTTCTTTGGTTTTGGTAAAACTGGCAAACATTATCATTTCGTGGATGAATCAAGTCGGACGTGTGAACAAGTTTAGAACTTTGTCGTATGTGTTCCATGTTTACAGCGATGAAATTCTTTGTAAAAGTACATTTCTACCTCACAATACTTTTCTAGTATCTCGCAACAATGCTTGGGCAACACGTTCACAATACTTTGCTATAACACACTACTGCATAAAACAGAAAACAAGCACGCAATAGTGCCGAGTTTATTAAATATGAATAGTTCCGAAACTAAATATTTTAGGGCAATGAAATTAGAGTTTATCGGCACAGAAGTGCGCAACGCTCTTATTTCGCCAATTTAGGTATACTAAACATTTACTAAAGAAGAAATTATCCAACCTTGTCGGGCAATCGGAAAGCCAACTTTAACTAGGTGTGAAAGACTTCCAGAAACTTGTTCAAAGATCGTCGTTTTTCAGCGAAAACGGATGTAGTTAGACAATTGTATTTTCCAGTAACTGTGCCACTCGGTTGTTGTCTACTCCTCATACCGTAAAAAAAAAGGCTTAAAAAATGAAAATAATGTACTTCATTGAAGGAGTAGTACGATTTTAACAGTTATTAAAATCAACATTTGTGAATATCGCCCTACTATAATTATAAAAAATTTCCACCATTAAATGGAAGTTATTTTGGCATCAACATTCTTGCCGATTCTTGTTCTCCTATAAAGTTATAAGCGCAGATATGGGGCCCTAGACCAGAGCAATCTCTCATACGAAATTAATAACTGTGGGCAGCGTTTATATAAAATAAAAATCCTCTTGTGTATCCTGGATATAAAGGACAAAGGAGACCTCTCACAAAGGCCTTTTTGAAAATAACGAAATAACCTGTTGTAACTTAATCTGCTGGGGTGGTTTGCGAAGAAAAGAAAAACGGCCCTTCGCCGTGCTCATTCAATAAATTCGAAATCGGACCGTGAGCTTGCAAAAATATAGAGATAAATCGCCTACCCATAATAACTATTGGCCACACGCGAACGCACTATTATCGCAAATTTCTTGTTTGAGATCGGTTTCGTCCCTTTGACGTAAATGTACGATTTTCTCCTATTATACGAGGAAATAAATAATATTTCCGCCTCTCATTCCGGGAAATGATGAGTTTTTGAGCGGTGTCGTGTGCTATTCACAATGTATGAATTGCTTTTCGTTGCGAGCTTTATGTTTTATTTGTAATCGCTTTCAAAGACGCCCAATATGTTTAGAGGCAGTAAATAAAATATCGTAGCGGAGAGAAACAGCATATTCCAAGATGAAATTAAGATCGGGAATTTTTCAGAAGCGAACAGATTCTGTATGAGTGTCGTAAAATACAACCGAAGAAACATCGCCCAGAAAAAAGTGTTTTCAAAGGAAAATTAAATTCTTCAACTTTTAATGCTGAAAATTGAGTTTGAAGAGATCGATTTTTTAGAAAGCCCCGCAAAGGGATGCGTAAACCGGTAAAGAAATGTCGATCTAGAACGTAGATAGAAAACATACTGAATTATGGAAAGTAACGAATCAGCTTAAAATGTTATTGAAAACACGCAGCGAAATTTCCCTTTTCAATGTTTTTCAGGTTCGTGCTCGGATTATTCAAACTTTATACATATTTTTTATTACAAATGTTTGTATAATATTATCTTACAAAATTGTGCATCTAACGAAATAATCGAAAAAGCACATGTGTTTTAAGTCTCTAATAAGTACTTGGCAATATACGTACAGAGTATTCTCTACGATCTGTCGATTTTTAAAGTCGTATGTAGAAACTTCAACGACAGTAGAAATAGTCATAAATATTAAGATTTTAGTATTTCCTAAAAATGGTTTAGAACATCTGCCATACTGTTAAAACTCAAGACTAAAGAAGAACGTAAATTTCTTGTAACGTACAAGACAATGCCCTCCTATTGTCTATTTGTGAATTCTAGTCTTATTATAACAGTCAATTATATCAATTGCCAAGCTACTGCAAACGCAAAATAAGCTGAAAACGTTTTCATTTGTGATTTTCATCGTACAAAGCATACTAGTGTAGGAATAATATTTTTGGACAAATTCTTTCATATTTGTTGTATGCTCGTATAGTTGTCAATAAAGCTGTTTTCTAAATATTGTGGTTACTAGCTCCTTTGTGTAATAAATTATGTTTATGGTTATGCCTTTCTAAGACCGGAGACTGGTCGTACAGCGGTGTATGGAGGTAAGATTTAGGAAAATTAGGGTAGTGGGTCCGAAGCGGCCGAAGTGGTGACTTCTTAGACGGTTTCACAGTGCGTGCGTTCGGTATAAGCGAATTAACAGTATATGTGTGTTGTGTAGTGAATAAATGCACTGAAGTGATGTATACCTACGTATTGGCTACCTGTAAGGTAGTGCGGTTGAGCGAGATGAGTAGTTGTTGATTGAAGCTGTAGATAATGCTTTTGCTTATGTAGTATTCTTGAGATAGTACTGTTAGTAAGTGTAATTACCGTGTTCTTATGATTGAGGCCTGTGGTACCTATGCTTGGGGAGCCAGTGAGCTCTCCAAGGTTCCTGGGGGTTGTGTACTCGTGCAGGATTCCGTTTAAAGCTGCTTAATGCTTGGGAGGGTTGATGATTGGGCCTAATCACTCGACTTGACCTCGACCAGGTTGACCAGCCAGTGATCTCTGCATTGCAGTTTGCAGAGTGGTCCGTGGTGGTCCTTGTGGTGCACGTACGGCGGCTGGCGGAAGTCGGTTGGTGATCGCAATGACATGGGGGAACTGAACCCATTGACCGGTGGTAACATTCGGTTACCCGGTACCCGTTACAGGTTAGGTACATCGATTAAGATCAAGACGGCCCTGTCAAGAACACCCCACCCTGAACGAGAACTACTAGAGACGGTCCTATCATGGTGCCAAAGGTGAGCTACTAGATGCGACGCGGGATCTTATGGGGGAACACCCGACCCCCTGTAAGTAGAAATGTAGAAGTTGCAATGCTAATGAAGTAATGTATTATTGCTTGTGTGTTCCATGCTTTACTGGTTTGTGCTGAAGTGGGGTTCTGACTGTTTGTGTGTTTACTTTACGAGTGCACCGCGTACATGTCTGACGCTGCTAAATCCCGAGTTCCCGATAATTTGGTCTTGATGAATACACATAACCGATTGCGAGACCCTATCGATGAGTGTTTAATTATTTATTATATTTACTTTGTAAAAATTCCCACCGCCCGCCCCGGTGCGAAATGACACTAGCGCACAATGAATCACACCTGAAAACACCAAAAGTATGAATACATAAGAGAACTTTAGAGATCGCTATTCGTCAATCTCATTCGACAATTTAAAGAAATTTTATAAGAATAAATCGACACATTAAACGTGTAAACAACAAGAATCTTATGTTGTGCGAACAAAGCAGGATTTATAGGGTATGACGTTTACTTTACTTTAATTACCGATCACATCTTCTACATTCAGTTTGCTTATTTATGGTATTATTATTTAAATCATGACAGGCTCTATGTTCCTTATCGACATTAGAGCCGCAGCTTATGTTTTTAGAAAGGCAAATCGTGTTTGTAATAATAAATATATGAATTACTGAAATTGTGTTGATTTATTTGCTTGATTCGTGCATAAATCTAGGTTTCGGTAATTATAAACTAAACTTTCGTGAAAGCTCCGAGCTGAATAAATAGCGAGGATGTTGAAATTAAAGATTGTGTGTTTAATAGGTTCAAGGAACTGCGACGAATAATATCACTGTAATTTTCGAAATCTGTAAATATAAACCTTATTCTATAATTTAATAAAATATAACTCATTTGTGGTTTTAATCTAAAAGCGAATGGTGATTTCTTCAAAGCCATTGGTTCTAAAAGGACAGTAAAGAAAATTACAATGTTTTGTCTACATGGATTTTAAATGTATTTCAGTGCATAATATAAACATACTATATTACCGTGCTAAATTGCGGTTTGTTTTCGATTTTGAATAATCTTTGTTTGACATTGCCAGCCGCGAAAAGACTGGCTTGTTTCCGTGCTCAACTCTTAGAATAATATTTAGTAGGGTTTCCAGTTAATAGAATTTAGAAGTGTCTGTTACATTACATTACCAACAGTAAACTCTCTTGGGCGCGCTGAAAATTTTATGAATTAAGCAGCACGTTCGGTAATTCAACGCATAATTAATGATCATCGAATCCTGGAGAATACGCCATCTTAACTCCTTTCGGCTGCAAGAGGTGTCGCAAAAGGAGCAACTCCTATTTCCAAGGAGAACGTAGACGCGACGTCATGTCCACAAATAATTTAAACGTTATTAGTGAGGTTATTACGCTACACAGAATGACCATATGTGGGGGACACACGCTGGATTAATCCCCTCGCCAGACGGGACTCGATGCTCTAACGGCCCTCGTGTTCCCGTTTAATGTTTGCGAGTGGGTTTCACAGCTATTTCGGGGGCGATTTTTCATCCTAATCACTCGGACAGAAGTGGAATGCACAGAATTTGAAATACGGGACGCATGTATATTGCTCATTGTCGGGCGTATGGGAGAATTTCACTGCTGGAATCTGAAATTGGAACCGAAAAACAGAAACGTGAAGAATCTGTAACGCTACGAGCATTTGAGAAAAAATCTAGAACCTACATATCTCGCTAACTTCCAATAAGAATTAATTTTAGATAAGGGGTATGAAAAAGACGTCTGGAGCTATGTCTGGATTTTAGAAATGGAATCTCCATATATGTATCTTTCTCTTTCATTTCCAGATTGTGAGGAAACAACTTATCAGAAAATAAGAATCAATGGAGGTATTTTAAAATAGAAAACAATATATTGCTGATCAATTTGAGATGTTAAGCAAAATATATTGGGCGGAGGCAATATAATGGTCAGAGATTTTGGCTTATAGCTACCCTCTGGTTCAATTTTCAGATGGGAAAACTAGATTTTACATTTTCTGCGGGTTTATTTCTTCGTTGTTTGCGGTAACGATGGCAACTTACAGCGATTGAACATACACTTCTGCATACCACGTAATGCTTATCCACGGTGATTGAGATGCGAGAGGAATTATTATACAACAAACGGTATTTATGCATTTTGAGAGTTAGTTCTGATAGCAGTTCTTTTACAAGAGCTATTTTGAACCCGTTGTATTGTGTATTTTTATGCGTGTTTACCTATTTGAATAGAAATCATCAAAAGCATCCCTTGAGAATCCTAAAAAAAGTTTCCAACACTTTACCAACTTACAACATCAGTTTTTCCTTTCTTTGGCATTGGAGATGTAGTGGAGGCTTCATCAATTGTCACAGTTGAATCCAAATATTCATTTCCTTCTTTCTCTTATCACTGCAGTACAGAAGAAGCAATTTGCAAACGATTCAACGTCGGTCAACAAGCACGGACCTTACGATATTTGGGCTTTTTTATGATGTCTTCTACACTTCCGCCACTAATTTGTAATATCATGCCATGAATACGTTAACAAGAGTCATTGCTAACCTTAATTTAATTATTGGAATGTTTTTAGATGGGGTTTTATTTAAAAAGATTCCTATTTAAATTTGAACACTCCTCGTATGTATTATATAAAATTACATTTTTTTATTGTTCAACTAAAAAGAAACTATAGTAAGATACTAAACTTCAATATTAATATGTTCCATATATTGTTTGTCAAATAATAGCCATAGAACCAATATTGTATTGATAAATGTGTCTATGAAATATTCGTCAAATACATATTAGAAAGAGCCAACTTGTTATCGGTTATATCGGCGCCCATAACATATTCGTATTTTCAGCCTGTATTATAAATACAAATTGCATAGGGTTTTAAATTGTCCTCGGGTTTCACAACTTTGTATGGTACCTTGAAACGTGATGGGATTTATAAAATTTATACTGATCCTTACACAATCTATGGGGAAGCAGTCAAGAACATTTAAATTTTAAAAGTCTTGCTTATATTTGCATTAGATAACAAGGCCAAACACGCTATGGCGATTAAAACTATTGTATCGAGTATGAAATGGCATCAATAATATTATTAATTCTTCATTCAGAAGAATCGAAACGCAGTGTTTATTTATATTATCTTGTACTATGGTAATACTCAATCATTAATAAGAACAATACACAAATAATAATGTTGACTGAAAATTAAAAGATTACTTTGTACAATTTTTATAACTTTTATTTTCAAGTCACACAACCACCAAATTAAGTTGTACCAAACAAAATAACTATTAAAACACTGAAATGTCAGATCATAAAATAGAAAGAATAATTACAAGCTGACGCGTTTCTGACAATTACACGAGTGTAAATTTTGAGCTGGAAGTTATAAAAAATTATTGTATTAACACCAACCATTCGCATTTCCACCACGTGATTTTTGTCTTTCGCAATAGAGCGTGTATCGTTGCATTTATTCAACATACAACTGCAATCCATCGGAATCGTTTTGAAATAAACTGAATTAATCTTAAATAATTTCCTAGACATTCGTGTTTGTTTACTATTAATTTAACCGTTAATCTTACATTAAACCGAAAGAATCATTCCGGTGTATTCAACAACGAACACAAAGTGCCTTTACCAATTCCTTTTATAAATAATCTAAATGTTTCCTCTTTTTCCGGCTGCTTGTGGCAATTTCCGAATAAAAATTACAACGTAACTTGATAGTAAATATCCTTAACCTACGTCGGGTTAGTTCACTGTAATACAATATTTAAAATGGATGCATTAGAATTGGGGAATAAAAACATTAAATTTATATGATATTTTATATTGTTATCACAAATGAACACATAATTACATAATTTTAGTAAAAAGCGTTTTACGATTTGAACATTTGGCTCATATACAGTATCTTGCGATCGTAAAAAAGTTACTAGACTCCTAAAAAAAAGACATGAAGTGGAAGGGTCAAACCCTGCAACACCTTCCGTCTGCTATGCCACTAAACCTCCATTCTGGTAAATGCAATTCTGAAATTCCCTTTAAAGCGTGAAAATATTATACTAGAACGAGATCCCAGTCTTATTCAGTGGCTGAATAATAACCGATCATGTAACACATACAAATTACAAATTTATCTAATTTATGGATGCTTTTCATCTGTATTTATAGCTCTAGTAATCTCGTTGGTTCCAACTTGTATTTATGAAGTAGTTTGTTAATTCGATATTCATCAGTTTCGATCAGTTTAATATTTCGGCAGAGTACACAAAACAGCAAAATAATTTCCCAGAAAAATTGTTGAATTCTTGTATTGAGGAAATGTATGATTAAGTTTTGTAACTGAAACTTTTCCTTACTCAAATACTACAAATTTAGAAGCCCGAATGGTATAATTATATAACTGTAGTATTTTAAAAAATATCTAGTAAGTTATTGTAAAAAAATATATATAGAGTCCAAGTCGGTTATAGCGAGACATTTGAATTTGCAAATATTTGTTCGTTATATCTGTTAAACCAAAAAACTTATTAAAATATTAGCAGTAGTAAAAACTTCAAATGCCATCCGTATTTGTTATCAGTAAAAATACATTTCAACACTTAAAAATCTTGAGAAATCTTTACATCGCCATTATCTAGCATTTAAAGAAAAAAGCAAATACCTCTACAGATAATAATTATGGTATTTAAACTCTCTTTTTAAGTCTTTACTCGTTTCTTGTTCTTGCGGTTTAAATTGTTAGTAAAACAGACTCTAGAAATACGTACAGTATTTGAATGTTTGCTCATTCTTTCCGGGGCAAGCGTGAAATAAAATACAGTAAACAATGTAAATCCTAACATTTGCTTGTTATAACCGGGATCTTGTTCTATCTGAGCTCGTCGTAAGTGAATTTAACTTGTATATTGTATAGGGTGCGACCAGGGACAAACTTAATTGCCATCGTTTACCCGTTCGTCTGTGATTGGTTGCTGTTAACTTATAACTTAATGGAATTGCATTGAGTGCACGTATTTTAGCAATTTATCAAACATACGTTTGTCGTTGCAAAAGTGGCCACTGTTATTTTTTTTACGGTAGCATTGCATATGCGACAATAAATAAACCTTGCCTCAACAGTATAGCAACTGCTAAGTTTCAGCGTTCTGGTGTTCATTATTAAAAAAAAACTTTTATACAGAATGAGCTATTTTATGGTTGAGAAATATTATTTCTCCAAACTTTTAAAAGTAAAGCGTTCTCTTCTAATGCAACCCGAAGCTTTTTCAACTCATTTTTAAACAATTAGAGACGAGCCTGAGGTTAGGCTTGACGTCACCGTCACCGTATTTGCTTATGACACCACGAAAAGTTCGCCCTTGTCGCCTTGTTAATTATTAATAAAAGCCCTAAGTCCTCGGAAAAATGGCATGTTTTATGCTTCAGGAAAGATTATCGTCTCTCCCAACTTTTGCGAGTTAAGCCTTGTCTCGTCGTAATGCGGCCTGAAGCGCTGTCATATCTTAAAACAATTTAGGGCAGAACAAATCCTAGTTCAAATATTCATGAGCACATTTTCCCGATTTTGGTGGAGGCGCCGGGGGCGGCTCGGGCAGGCAAAGCACCTCAAGAAATTGGCGCTCGAGGGGGATTGAACTACTAATTGAATAAGAGGCGAAGTCGCAGATGTTCGCGAAGAAATATTTATTCCGAGCAACCTCTTGCCGTGTTTTTATTACGCACAGGCCCTGATTTTTACAGGCATTTCGCGAGCCTTGTACATAGACAGAGCCCCGTTTTATGATGATATAGTGCGCAGTTTCCGGTCAGGTTCGCTTTTATAAATTCGCGATTTTGCACAACGCCCAGATGAAATATTAGGCATACGAAATCATCCGTGAAGGGTAAAAATGGGCGAACCGAAATTGTTAGGCACGTGTTGAGAGACGTACGTACTATTTATTGGGATACTTGGGCGTGCGAAACCAACATTACGTTTTTTCTACTTTTTCCCCATTTTTGTTTAGTTGAGTGAGCTTATATCGGATAAACAAAACAGGAGCACGCATTAAAAAAAACAACCACAATATCAAGGAAACCTTTTTAGCGGCAAAAAAGCACAAAGCCAAGGCAACACTAGATTATTTTTAGCCTATTCGAGTTAACCACATTAAGGATAACATTTTGTAAACATAATTGTGTTTTTAACGTCCTTCAGATAATTACCATTATCTGCCGAGTTGCTGATATTTCAATCGCAAATATTTGTTAAATCTCTATTAATAAATATTAACATAAATCGCAGTACATACTTCGTTTAAGGCACTATCATGTTTTGAAATAACCAACACTACATTCCGTGCGAGCAATCAAAACTCAATAATTCTACATTAATGTTGTGTTCAGAGCGCAATCAAAATTTCCCTCGAAACTTACCTGAAAGCAAATTATCAAGTTTGCAATTACATCACCGGTTCCCCTCCTAGAAACGTTTCAATACAACTAAACAACTAAATTGGTTTCAAATTCTCCTGAAAACATATTACTATTTTTTGTTTAGCGTAAGCAGGTTAACAAAACAAAATACGACATAATGTAATACAAAAACAACCCCGATGTGCATTAATTTTTCATCTCATTTTGACAACTCCCCTTAGTATGCGTAGTAAATCTGGTGGTCATTGTCCAGAAAGATTTATCCCCATGCCATGTCTGCATTCAATCGACTTTAAATTACGCATGACGTCCCCCTATGAATATCTTCCACGTTCAATGCAGTTACCCTCTCATGGGTTGCCGTTGAATAAACATTTAGTCTTTCGGTTTTTAATACTTTTAGTATGCGAAGCTCTACGGTTTGTTTGGCAATTTCTTTAAGGAATATTTCCAAGACACGCAGTGACTGGTATCTGTATTATGATGCATTTTCTGTAATGTAATTAAAGTATGCAGTATATTAAATCCTAGGTGTTAAAAAAAGCATTGGGTAGGCGTACCTTAATTTTTGTTAATGAGTATTTCTTTGCACCTATAATAGTCTCAAGTTTGATACAAGCGTTAGTTGAACTTACTGAAATCCTGTATTTCTTGTAGTTATTCCCCCAAGGACGTATAGAATGATTACTTACAAAAATCTTACATGTACGGCGGTTCGTGCGTTGGCGTAGAAGATATTTGTAGTAGAAACTTTTTCCCGTAAAGAGTGTAAGATGATCGAGGTTTGAACGTACTCCATACACGACTGCGTGAACGAGTTTAAAACATAATTTTCAATAAGATACCTATGCAACGATATTTTCTCCGTGGAGATTGGTTTGGTGCACCAGTGCGGTCCAGTGGATAGGGCACTGGGCTCCGGTGAGGAAGGTTGGGAGTTCAAACCCCCCGACTAGATACCTGGCGGGCGGCCTACCCACTTCCTTCAAATAATTAGGTACCTGTGTTCGAATAAAGAAGGGGTAATAATGCGGTTGTCTACTGTGTAATGCTCACCATATCACAAAGTGTCATTTAATTTGGCATGAGACAACCGGGTGTGACAGCAAGGATCAGGACCTATGACCTTGCAGGCTAACCCCTTCATGGGGTGTAGAGGCTTACCATTATTATAGATTGTTTTAGTAAAGTGAGGTTGTACCTATAACTAAAGGCAAAAACTGGTAGAAATGGAAAGAAAAATGAATTTATAATTACGATTAAATATTCATAACTAAATGCAAATGGCCAATAAATTAGCCAGAAATACAACTTAAATATGATGCAAATGTCACCTTTATTAACTTACGATTATACCACTAAAAATAGAAAAAACAACTCAGTTTGATAGCTATATACACAGAGCTTAAAAACGGAAACAAATATAACCAAAAAACAATTGGATGGAAACTGTTTGACCTAACCATGTTGAAAGTAACAGATCTAATTTTTGAGGCGTGTTGCACCAGTAATAATACAATAAGTGATTTATTTAATTGATGTTGTGACTTATAACACAGAACTTGGCACTATGTTCTGAACATTTTGCGGTTGACAGAACATCAATTAGTTCAGTGCATTGAAAAATTGCTGACCGCTAAAAAGTTTACGGTCAAGGGTTTTTTAGTTTCCGTTCGTTGAATGTACAAAACATTATAGAGTTCTATTTTAAAATATTTGAATTTTGTACGAGTTGAACTTGTGGGCACCACATTTAATCAAAATATGAATCATTATTGTTACTTATTGCACTCTCAGAATTTTTTCATCAAACAAAAAAAATTGTGTGCGGATTTTAAAGTTGGTTCGCTGTGTGTAAAATAAATACTGAAGTTAATATGCACAACAGCAAGCTAAGCACGTAAACGCACTGAGAGCGATATCAGTTAACTAGCGCGAACGTTTCCTGCGCGGAGGTAGTTTTAGTAATGAGAAGCAGGAGCGCGTTTGGTTCCAATAATACATTCATACAGCATAAACCTAACGTTTTGCCTTATATCGAAACCCGTACAATACACACAAATCCATAAGCACAGGAACACTATATGGAATGAACATGTAACAGTCTGTCTCTTAGTAATACAATCCAGATGTCGAAAAGGTTGTGATAAATGGAAGGGATACGGAATTAATATATATCTATGTACATGAAAAATATGACACCACAAAATTTTTGCTTCTATTAAAAAACAAAATTAAAATTAAAAAAACCCCCAACTAATTACTTAACTTAATAACACCAATTCCATACTTAGTTTAAAAAAATAATTAGCACCCCAAATTCAGATAATTAAATTAGGATACACACCACCTCCACATTTTACAAATTAGCTCGGGTAAAATTAGAATCCTGTTCAGAAATTCGATTCACGCCAACCCTTTCCCCACATATTTAAATAGATTGGTTCAGTGGCAATTTCTAGCTGTCAGAAATAACAATAATAATAATAGTAATGCCGATAATGCGGGATTTAAATTTTCCGCTTGTTACAGCAACCCGATCTGAACCCGGAATAAACCCTATCCGCTAACGGAGCAAAATACTATTAAAGCCTCGTTTACTCAGCTGTCGTTTTTAGCGCGGCCGCCGGATTAATTGTTAATTATTAATTTGACGGAGGTAATTGAGAGGAGGGAGACAGATTGGACACCAAGTCCCAGACCGACTGATTAGGGGGGTGCACGAACAATAAACCGGCAAAACCGAGCATCAGGTGAAATATTCATATTTACCGACTCGAAAATGAATGGAGAAGACCGACACGGCAAAACTTCACACTTAGCATTAAATGTTAACGGAAAGTTACGCGACGAGAGGAAATTATTTATAAACCCCCTGCTTGATGATGTAATTGCGTCGAGCGTATTTCTGTCAGTCGGAAAAGGGAAATAGTTAAATGCATTTCACTCAAAATAGGTCTCCAATCAGAAGCGATAATGGAAGGCAGAGTTTTTCAAAATAAATTGCATTTGCACGTATAACACGAGTCCATCGATCCAATCCAAAATAATTTTTGAAATTTTATTAACAAATTATTAATATCGTTTTGAAATATTAATTATATAAAACGAAGTAAGACAATAAACAATTAATAAATCTTCATCAACACATAATATACTTTCAGTAGAATATAGAAGAAAATACTGAATTGGTTAACATAACCAAGGTTTGGTCTGTATTGGAAAGTATGACAAGAACCAAAATATAGTCTACGCGGCCTATGACAGCCATATTTACTAGGATTTCATTAGTTTAAAATGTAATTTGAATAGAACAAAAGAAGGAAACACTCAAATATTCAGAATAATACCCACTTGATTTGTATTCTAATGCAGGAAAAGAACGACACTAACTAAGAATTAAAGAGCGCAAACTGAAATATGAATAAGAAAAAAGAACTAATAGAATAATGTTCCTAACTAACACTGTTTTATATGGATTGGAAAAAATGATACGAAGAGATCTTTAGCAAATAACAGTAGACGAGTTCTATAATTAAGCGCAAAATAGAGTTTAACAACTCAGCGTTTTCTTTCCATTGAGCGCCTTTCCAAAACAAGCAGTAAATTCTACAACTGCGTACCCTGGAAATCAACACTCTACAATACAATGAACTTGTGCAATTGAGCTCTGCTATTTCTAATACCTAGTCCATACAGTTCAGCTCTTTTGCAATACAGTAGTTTTGCAAAAGAGAGCTCTACATTAAATAACTTCTACGATCGACTGTTTTTCTGAAACAATTTGTGCAATTGAGCTCTGCTATTTGTAATACACAGTCATACAATTCAGCGCTTCTGCAATGCAGTAGTTTCACAAAAAGAACTCTACATTACATAACTTCTACGATAGACTGCTTTTCTAAAACAATTTGTGCAATTGAGCTCTGCTATTTGTAATACACAGTCCATACAATTCAGCGCTTTTGTAATGCAGTAGTTTCACAAAAA
>JABXWE010011312.1:0-31067 GCA_014611495.1 Limonius californicus | reverse complement strand
TCGTTGGCAGATAAGGTTTGTGAGCTTGATATTATTGTTTCAGTGATACACAATTGTAATACTTGTCCTTGATATTTTGTGTCTCCAAAATACTCTCGTTGGCAGATAAGGTTTGTGAGCTTCATATAGTTGTTTCAGTGATACACAATTGTAATACTTGTCCTTGATATTTTGTGTCTCCAAAATACTCTCGTTGGCAGATAAGGTTTGTGAGCTTGATATAGTTGTTTCAGTGATACACAATTGTAGTACTTGTCCTTGATATTTTGTTTCTTCAAAATACTTTCGTTGGCAGATGAGGTTTGTGAGCTTGACATTGTTGTTTCAGTGATACACAATTGTAGTACTTGTCCTTGATATTTATTGCCTCCAAAATACTTTCGTTGGCAGATAAGATTTGTGCCCTTGATCTTATTTTTTCCGTGATAAACAATTGTAGTACTTTTCCTTGATAGATTGTGTATCCAAAACATGTTCGTAGGTAGACACAGTTTGTGACCTTGATATTATTGTTTCTGTGATACACAATTGTAGTACTTTTCCTTGATATTTTGTGTCCCCAAAATACTTTTCGTAAGCAGATAAGATTTGTGGCCTTGATCTTATTTTTTCCGTGATACACAATTGTAGTACTTTTCCTTGATAGATTGTGTGTCCAAAAGATGTTCGTAGATAGATACGGTTTGTGACCTTGATATTATTGTTTCTGTGATACACAATTGTAGTACTTTTCCTTGATATTTTGTGTCCCCAAAATACTTTTCGTAGGCAGATAAGATTTGTGCTCTTGATATTATTTTTTCCGTGATACACAATTGTAGTACTTTTCCTTGATAGATTGTGTATCCAAAACATGTTCGTAGGTAGATACAGTTTGTGACCTTGATATTATTGTTTCTGTGATACACAATTGTAGTACTTTTCCTTGATATTTTGTGTCCCCAAAATACTTTTCGTAAGCAGATAAGATTTGTGGCCTTGATCTTATTTTTTCCGTGATACACAATTGTAGTATTTTTCCTTGATAGATTGTGTGTCCAACACATGTTCGTAGGCAGATACGGTTTGTGACCTTGATATTATTGTTTCTGTGATACACAATTGTAGTACTTTTCCTTGATATTTTGTGTGTCCAAGATACTTTCGTAGGATTGTACTTGGGCTTCGCCTTTCCATTTTCAAATAATCTTTTTAATAATGCAACGTCTCATAGCCTTGACACCACATATCCAAGGACGTAGACTGCATAAAGCATTGTTATGGCCTTGATCTCCCATACAACATGCCTTTATAAATCTACGCATTGCGATTTACTATTTCCAATTTACAAAAAATGAATGTTCAAATCAATTGTGTTTGAAATTTAATTTTGGATGTCGCGGGTTTTACTGTCATCATGCTTCGCTCTCTAACTTTCTGTTGATTCAAAACTGTCTTAGAATGTAATTCCAGTGGATCAGAGTTTAGGTTTCGTTTCTTTCATTTTATTACCTTCCACGTTTTCAACTGTCTTCTGTGTGTGTGTGTGTTTTCGCGCATAAAATGTTTCTAATAGACGAGTTCTTAGGATTTTTGATTTTATAAAGGACTTAAAATTGAAATTTTTATGCTATTTGTCTTAAATCAAACTAGATCTATGTATACCGTTTCTATCAATTGTTGGTTATCCGCTGTAAAAACATTTTTGAAAAACGTAAATATCATAAATGACTGACTTGCAATTGTAGAATCCGAACATCTTGTGACCTGGATTTTTCATTTTATGCCTTTCTTGCAGTATCTTCCCATATTTTATAATTATACAATCTAAGGTTAACTCAAATCCATAGAAGTTCTAAATTTTAACCATGTTTCTATGTCGTAAACTGATTAATAGAATGTTAAGATTAAATTCAGGGATATCAAACATCGAAAAGCAGTAAACATGCACGAAGAACACAAATTGTGGAGGCAATCATGAATATTTTACGCGATTTAGGTTTTAACAATGAAAGCCGAAGTCGGCGCGGAAATGACAACGTTATTAACATTAAATGGGTCGTTAGCTCGGAAAAAATATCAAAGAAGTTTAATCTAAGCTATTCTTTGCACATAAACATGCATGAACGTAATTTAAGCTGCAGCAGGTTGAATTACCTACTTATATGGAGAAAATTCGCGACTTTATTCCTGCAGGGCAATGCGTTGTGAATTTTATTACATGTTCCGTATGATATTAACACAATACAGATTTTTAATTATGTATAAGTTTTCTTTTTTTGTAACAATAGCTTTGTAGACTAAAGAGAACGACCTCTGCGTTCTATTTGCGATTTCCATCTAAGTTGACGATGCAAATATGAATCTAGAAACTGCAGGAATGCAGCAACAATGTTTGTTTGCAAAGTTTGTAATGACACATTCAGGCCAAGACTTACTTTGTAAAAGTATTTAAACGAGCATATTTTGCAAGGACGGTGATGTAATGCATTAATTTTGTAAAACACCCATTTCTAATCAGGTCTCAACAATTTTTATTGTTTGTAGAGCTCGTGTGTAGGTTTTCACAGAAATGCATGTTTTGGATAGCTGGGAACAGAAAAAGTACCTATGCTGTTCGAAAGCATTGTCTGCCTGTATGTTTTCTTCAATGCTTCCCCCTTCGCCTGTCATTCTATCTTCCCTATCTATTTATCTTTTCCCGTGTTCTTTCCTCCAGGAAAACATGTCAATTAGTCTGTCTGTCTCGGTGTCTATCTCCCTTTCTGCTTGTTCCTTTAAATCCTTTTTCTTAATAAAGGGGGGACAATAAAGAATATGTAGGGCTGCTGTCCTTTCTCTGAATTTTGGTACATTATTTCTAATGTATCAACAATCAAATAATCTTCTAGTTGTATTTTAAAGGGGCTTTCTGTTTCCTGTACGGAATACAATAGTAATTATACGGGGTGCTTCAAAATTTACAAACAGTTCTTGAGGATGGTATCTTAAAATACATTTAAAAAATAAAACTAAAATATTGTTTTTTGTAATCATTTCATATATTTTGGAGAAAGCTGCCTATTGTAAGAGGTTTTTGTGGAAAACTTCTGCAAAATGGCAAAATTATTTTGTCTAAGTAAAGTTATATTCAAGTCTGACCAGGCCCTTTAAGTACGAAAGAAAGTAATTTTGGTTGTTATTGTAATTTCTGTGGCGAATTGAATATGAATTCTGCTACATCCTGTATAGAGTTGTACCTTTGGTTCGAAACCCAGAACCGTCTGTCCTTTCTCAGGTTTTACGTGGTTTAACTGGGTTATTTAGGTAAATCCTGGGACAGTATCATCCATGATATCCCTTTATCCAATTTTCCTGCTCTTTTCCATCCTTACCGGCTGAAAAGGTGCTGATGGGTCCGACTAACTCATATAGCGGCGCGTCACCAAGTTATCGAGCCAAACAATTGAAGTATACCAAATGTGTAAAACTACACAAATATAAGATGGCAAACGCAATTTGAGATAAACAAAGTGAGGTAGAAAAAGCAGCGTAGAAAGAAAAGCCAGAGCATACCAGAAAATCTAACAAAAGCACGAAATACACCGGAGAAAATAGAAAGGACAAAAATAGACAAAAAAAAGCATAATAAGGATGAAAAAAAAAACTAAAACTGCGACTCATACATAGAAAACAAAGAAAGGGGGATTACAAGAAAAGAAGAACCAAGATAAATGGAACATGGCAAACGGAAAACAGAAGATAAAGACTAAAAGAAAGTAAAATGCAAAAAGTAGAGAACGATCGAGGTAGACAGCTGTGAACGGCCAATAATCGAAAGAAAGAAGGGAGAATTAGAGAAAGAAACACGCAGATAGATAAAGAAAGAAAAATTGAGAAACAGCAGCAGGTAACGTAGAAGAAGTGAGAAAATATTAAGGAAATCTGATGATAAACAAAGAGAAACCGTGGTAAATTAGAGGATAGGGGCAGACGACAAAGTAACAATAAAAAATAAAGGCTACGTAATTATACAAGGTGTTAACGAGCATAGGGCCACTTCTATTTTGTTTTCATTTATTAATACGAGTATGAAACGGGTAATTCACTCTTTCTATTGGAGGTTAGATAATGTGTTGATTGTCTATTCTAGACGTGTGTAAATAAAATTATGGTATACAGTTTGAAAATAGTTAAACTTATTAAGCGAATAATACTTATATCATGCATTCAATGTATGCAACTATTTATACAGGGAATTTTTCTTTTTAGTATACATTGCCTGTTCCATTTTTTCGTCTTTACTGTACATGGTTGTATAAGAAACGCAAGAATGCACTAAATAAAGATTAATTTTATTTTTTAACATTGAATTAATTTGATTATTGCGGCCACAGAATGCTTCAGTTGTCTGTATAATTGGTTGCCTACACAATAGGCGTAATTGATGCGTTCTTTTTAAAAGTATACATAGCCAATGTATACTAAAAAGAAAAATTCCTTGTATATCCAGCTGCAAGAGAGACCTTGCGCGCGCACCAACGTTTGGTTGTCTCTCGGTGAGAATAACATTAGGTGTATTTTGGCGACCAACACATTGGTTAGTTACAGTTAGTTAGTCGCCGAGTTTGTAATGACGTCACTGGTTAGTGGTTTCACGGAAATAGCCCGTTTTAATAAATGTAGTTGGTGTATAATATAACTTTACATCATTTTTGAATTTGTAGTATAAAATGATTAATTGGTCAAGAAGCCACGAAATATAACCTCACATTTGCCAAATTTATCTGAACGAGCTTTATTTTAATCCTCGAATCATACTAGTAGTTAGGTATATACACTGCTCCAAGAAATTAACGCACCATATCTAACAATCGCAATATTGTTTAAAGTATTGCATGTAATGAAGTACGTTTAATCGTAGATAATGCTTAAAATAAACCATTTATTATCCAAATTAACAACAATCGACGCAATTTAACAACAATCAATGCAAAAATTTTAAAAATCAAAATTCGAAATCTGTGAAATTGTAAGTTTACAGGTTCAGTAGGCTATGTTTCCGCCTCGACTTGTTATGACAGCTTCCCATATTTCCACTAATGAATTTCCTAGATCGTTAAGAGTTGCAGGAAGTGGTTGAAGGGATCGTACTTGTCTTCCGAGAATGCCCCAGAGGTGCTCAATCGGATTCAAGCCCGGACTTCTGGCTGACCATTGCATAACAGGAATACCAACGTCGTCTAACTATTCCTGCACAATTCTGGCTGTGTGGAGCCGAGCGTTGTCGTGCGTTAATTGGAAGTTGTCTCCGATGTATGGGGCATATGGCACAACATACTGTTCTAACATATCCATAATGTACCTCTGATTGTTTAAAGTACCGTTGGGGAAGATGTGTTGGTCTGTGCGGGCCGTGAAAGATATGCCTGTCCATATCATTATTGAGCCACCACCAAATGCAGTCATGGGGGCAAAATTGCATTGAGCGTATCGTTCATTTGGACGTCTAAAAACTCGAATGCGCTTATCACAACTCTCCAAACAAAATCTGGACTCGTCTGTGAACAAAATGCGTCTCCTGTTTTCATTTTCCAAATTCAAGTGGATTCTAGCAAAATCCAATCTGTGTCTGCTGTGGTCTGCAGTCAACTGTGGGCCAGTTGCTGGTAATCTGGCTCTCAGATTTCCTTCCAGAAGACGTTGGCGAACGGTTTCCATGCTATCCTGCACATTATGTCTGCTGAAAGTTGTCTTTGGAGGGCTCTTGTGGTGTAGAAAACGAACTTCTGCAGCGGTAGTAACACGTGGTTGCCCTTGCCCTGGTCGCCTGTCATGTTCGTTAGTTTCTCTGAAACGCTGGATGACCGGAGAAATGGTTGTGTGGTTCAACCCAAGCCTGTCAGCGATAGCGCGGAAAGAATACCCTTTTTCGGACAAAGTAAGGGCTGTGACACACTCATCACGACTTAAATTCCTTGACATATGTTTAAAATATTTTAAATAAGACTGATCGTATTAGCAATTGTTTCATGACAGCTACACGATTTAAGACGTTTTAAAGTAAAACGAAACTGCAAGTAAATTGTAAATGTGCATGTAAAATTGAATGATAATTTTTTTAACAAAATTAAAGATGTAGAAACAGACCAAGAGTAACATGTATCTATCAGGTTTGTATCAGGCATTCATTCCATGCATTTGGTCGAAGTAGATGGCGCACTACTTTTCTTTTATCGCAACATTAATAATTGTTGCGTTCATTTCTTGGAGCAGTGTATATTATATATAATATGCTTTAAAAACAGGGCAAAATCGCCTTGAAATTATAATTTTTTACTATACATAATTTAATAATTATAGAATCGATAGATTTTACACCTAAAAATCATTTTGTGCTGAACAGACCTATATAGTTTAATGTAGTTTAATCTAACCTTTATCGTAGGCATGTAATAGGTTGTTACACATTATCAAAAAGTAGAAAGTCCGCTTTTTAGGCTCGATCGCTTATGCAACGCATTTTTTTTTGTAGAGGTATTAATTTACTAGTATCCTTAACATTTTTCCTCAAATGTCTCGCTCTAGAATGTCTACACAAACATTTCTTAGCAAAGCTAGACCTGCTAAATTAAAATAACGTTAAGTTTATTGCAAAGTTGTTAACTGAAAGCGAAGATTTCACTAACTTCGTTATCCAAAAATAATCTAATAGAGGTGTGATTAATGTGGGACTTATTTTTATCTTCTTCGCGCAGCAGATTTATGTTAAACGTGGTCGTAAATGGAAAGTAACATTTTATTTGTTGGGAAAATTTGTGCCTGTGTTTGAAGATTTATTTGTTCAAGCAAGATGTTAAAACTTTCTTAAGTACTCTTTTACTGTTTGGCGGAGGAAAGTTATAATCGTTTATGGTAAGTTGTTTATTATGTTTACGAATTATTATATCTACAATAATGTCGTAACAATTTATAACTTGCCTTATTACGCGATAAAAATTATGTGATAACTGTATAATAGGCAAACCGAATACTTTTTTAAGAGTTCTTTAGGTACAAAATTGAGGTGGTTCAAATACCAACAATAAAATTAACAAATAGACTTTCATATGTACACATTCTTAAGCAAAAAAATATGAATACAATCCGGAAATTCAATCGGATCAAACAAAGCCTATGTAAACGTTTCCTAAACTTCGTAAATTGTTGCTTAAATAAAAAATAGCATGTATATAACACATGCTTAACAAATTGTTGGTTGAGAGCGGTGATAAGATTAATATAACAGCCGTGAATCAGAAATCAGCTCAGAAAATGTTAAACTAATGAGGTTTAGCTTTTAATCTACATAACATGTCCACAAACCATCTACTTTAATCTAAACTCGACGTTTTAAAACTAGTCACGCCAAATAAAAGGAAAAGATTGCTCTGTTCCAATTTGGTTGAAAACAAATCAATCTTGGATGCCCCTGTAACCTCTTTTTGGCTTGGATTAGTGCCATAAGTAGTTTTATTCAAGCAGCAACTTACTGTGCACAAACAAATAGGAAATATTGGTCTTTTTGAAAATTTCGCGTTGAAATTTTTGCTGCTTCTGAGGAATACGAATGAAAATCGATTGGTGTTTTACAGAATTCTTTAGCTTAAAAATTAGATGCTTTAATTTCCGCGGTTAACCGCAGTTGAATTGTTAGAAATTACGTAAGAAAATGTATTTGGAGGAAATTGGATTGGAAAAGGAGTTGTGCGTTCATGGCCACTAAGAAGATGCGATATTACTTTACTAAACTGTATTCAGGGAGTCTAGTCAGTAGACGTAAACAAACATTGGTCCGTGACCGTTGCATGATAAGTGCGTGATCGGTGCATCCTACAATACTATTGGTGCATTTTTTTTTGTTAAGAAGTTTGTTGGTGCCTCAACCGTTAGGTTTTATGGCACTACATTTCACGGTGTATGCTATAGGGAATTAAAAACTTGAATTTCGCTAAGGTAGTTAGTTAAGTCTGCTATTTTAAGTAACGCTGTTTGAAGAGTCTCCGATAACGTGTTTGGTTCGGGCTACTGTAAACTTGGGGCACTGGCACACAATATGATTCACTGTAAGGATTTCTTCATATGTATCACAGGTGGGTTGGACTGTTCGTTGAAGCAGGTAATCGTGAGTGAGTTTTGTGTGACCGATTTTAAGGCGGTTTAGCATAGTCTCTTCTTATCTGTTAAGGTCCTTGTTGTCTACCCATTTGAGGGGGAGTGGAGGTCTAAGGTATGTCTGTCTTTCTGCTATGTTTATCCATACATTGTGCCATTTGGTAGTTATGTATTGTTTTAGATATGTTTTTAACTCTGACCCTGTAGCGAGTTCTGTACTGTAGATTTTGATTTGGGTGGCTTCTTTCGCATATTTGTCTGCTGATTCGTTTCTATATATGTCCGCGTGTGATGGGAGCCATCCAGGTATTGTACATGTTTGTTTTCTGATTCTATATGGTGTGTTATGTTCTAAATTTCTTTGATGTACTCGTTTGTTGAATAAATGTTTTGTAAGCCTTGAAGGGCGCTGATAGAATCTGTAATGATGGTGAACTTATTCTCCTTGCAACTTGGGATGTATATCAAGGCTTCTTTTACTGCGTACAGTTCTGCACTGTAGACAGTTGTCATGTCGTGTAATTTGAATTTCTTGTTCACTTGGTTGGATAAGAATGCGCATCCGACAGAGTTGTTAAATTTTGAGCCATCAGTGAAGATTTCTTTGGTTTTAGTGCGAGAAAGTATTTCATGGAGTGGGTTTTGTATATGCCTAGGTAGTAGATTTGCAGAATCTCGTCAGTTCGAGGTTGATTTTTGGGGGTTGGTGGGCCAGGGAAGAGGGGCTTCGGGAACTGGTGTAATTGGTGCCATCTGGTATTCGAAGAGTTGCTGACGGGCTCGAACGTTGGGGTGATATTCTTTGGGATCGGGAGTATAGATTTTGGAATAAGGGTTGGTTTATGGAGTTACACTGGGGGTGGTTTGGATTGCCGGCGATTTGAATGGTGTTGAATTGGAAGTCTGTATTTTAAGGAAAGTTGTTTAGTTAATGGATAGAGGTTTGTGATTGGACTTGTTCGATGTGCACCTATAGCTAGTCCAATGCCGTGATAGTATATGGCATACGGCGATGATATTAGGTTCTTGTTGCTGGAACCATAAATACACAAGCAGTAATCAATTTTGGATCTGGTGAGGGCATGGGTTATGGTCAATAGTGTCTGTGTGTTAGTTCCCCAATCTTGGTGAGATATGGTTTTCATAATATTAAGTGATGCTGTGCATTTGTCTATTGATTTCTTGATTTGTGGAATCCGTGTCATTGTTCTGTCCAGTATTTAATTTCTTTTTCATATTTGAGAGCTATGTTGTGCAGCTTTAGGGTAGATCTGTCAGGTTTATGTTTTCTTGTGAAGCTAATACATTTGGTTTTTCTGTTGAAAAGCGAAGACCGTTTTCTTTGCTTGTTTTCTTTGTTGAAGTTTTTCCAAACCTAATTGTAAGAGCTGTTTTGAGACGATGGAATTATTATGGGAGACATAGATTATGAGGTCGTCGGCAAAGAGCGATACTTAAATGCTTTTAGGTAAGGTATCTAGGACGTCATTGATTGCGATTAAGAAGAGGGTGACACTGATTATTGAGCTTTGGGGTATTCCATTTTCTTGAGTTTGTTCCTTTGATAAGTGTTAGGATTATTTTGTGTTTCCATATGGTGTCATAGGCTTTTTTGATGTGGAAAAAGATAGCTGTTAGTTGTTCTTTTTTATAAATTAGTTTTTGACACCTGTTTCTAGTTTCTAAATCCACGTTGGTGTTTATTGATTAAGTTGGATTCTTCAAGGCAATTGGTTAGTCTGTTGTTAATTATACGTTCTAGTATTTTGCATAGCACTGAAGTCAGAGATATAGGGTGATGATAGGGTTTTAGGATGAGGAAAACAGGGCGGGGATGGCTCAGTGGTAGAGAGCCAAGGTTTGGATGTATTAGTCCAAACGCTTCCCGGTTCGAATCTCCCCAGGGTCGAAATTTTTCTAATTCTCTGGGAGATCGGTACTGGGTCCCGGTCTCCATTTGCCATTGGGGATCAAATTAATGGCACTCCTCGAATTACGGTCGCATTAGAGGAGTAACAAGACCCTAAACAAAAACATTCACACACAACACGCCTCGATACTGCGCAAGCGGTACTAACGAGGATCATGATAAAGAAAAGAAAGAAAGGATGGGGAAAATAACAGATTTTCTCCAAAGTTCTGGGTGGTGCATTTTTAGGCAAGCTCATGCTGAATTAGCACACTGGTATTAATACGGTGGCAACCGAGGTGTGTATATAGTTTGGTCGGTACGTGACTTTTAGGCGCCGCGTTTAGGCGCCGCGTTTAAGCGCCGCTGCTTCGCGCCGCTGTTTAGCCGCCGCGGCGCCTAAACAGCGGCGCGCCGGCCACTTAGGCGCCGGCCACTTAGACGCCGGCCATTTAGGCGCCAGCCGATAAATAAATTTTTATTACCTACAACCTTAAAGCTATAGCAAATGAAACAAGCAGTTGTAAAAATAATTACTCTATTTGTTTATTTCCCGAAACAAAATACAAAATAAAACAAATGAATCATTTAAACAATAATTAGCTATTCTATTAAAAAATTAGGGGATTATTCCTCTTAAATATTCTATTTTAGTGCGTCTATCATAAGATTGTACAATGTTTTTTATACGTTCATCAGCTAACAACTACCGTAAAGTGGGGCGAAATTGATTTTGCGGGGTGAAAGTGATAACTATATCCGATTCAAACATTTTTAAATTTAGCGCCCTAGTCGTTTGAGCTCATTCAATTGGCAACCTGGTATCATTTAGTGTTATAAACGCCAAATACGTGGGAGTGTCTAGTTTTGCAAAATATTGCGTTTTTGTAAGAAAAAAATAGAATTGTAAGTGAACCTACAATTTCAACATTTCCATTACCTTGAGAACTTTTGAAGGTACGTTAAAAATTAAAGCTTTTTGAACTTATTTCGCAGCATGAACGTAAATATTTGTCTTTCTTAACCAACTTCATGCTAGCTGTTTTCAGGTGCCTTGAACACCAAGGCGGGAAATTTGAAAAATATAACGTGGGGTGAAATTGATCATCGATGTGGGGTCAATTTGATCGTTTATTTTTTCAACAATTACTGTGAGTTTTGTTGCTGAGGCATGATATTTCTTTATTTAAGGGTTTTCAAGATGGTACGGCGTTACAAAAAGAAACTTGGGGCGAGAAATTACAAAAACTACGCACAACAAAACGTGGAAAATGCTCTGGAGAAAGTTGTAGATCACGGATAGAGTTTACGAAAAGCTGCTAAGGAGTATAATATTCCATATGGCATTCTTTACAACAGATTTCATGGGCAACGAGTGGGAAAAAATGAATGAAACATTGCTGGAAATGGACAAGAAGATCGTTAATGGCGCTATACGAAAAGACCTGATAGCGTCCTTCGAAGCAACTGGTATATCACCGTTAGATCCAAATCCCGTTTTGCGAAAAATTCCGTCAGACACCACCAATGATGATACCAACAATGATGTCAATAATGTTTTGGTTGAATATTTGCAAAGCAAAGATTTTCAGCCGTGCTCTCAAGACGGAATATAAAAAGACAAAAACTTATCGTTGTGCCTGAAAAAAGTGTGACTGCACCTGATGAAGACTCAGATAGCGAATCCAGCGCACATGAATCATTGACCAATGATAATTCTGACAATGATCCTATGGAAGATATTCAAGAAGAATACGTAGAACATCAGAGCAAAATGAAATCGAGAAGGGAAACTTTGTGTTGGTAAATGTATTGGGCGGTTCAAGGAAGAAAACAATTTATAGATACGTTGCAATAGCTCAAGGTGTGACAGATGAGGGTGAAATCGAACTGTTGGTAATGAAGTCTTTAGATAAACAAGGAAAAATTTTCAAAACTGAAGAAAGCGACGAAATTGCAGTCGAATTTTCAGATATAATAGCTCTGCTTCCGAATCCCAAATTAAAAGCTTTTGGGGCGCAAGAGGCATACTATTTTGACCAAGTAATCGACATTAACGAAATGTAGTTGTTTAGAATTTTTCTGTATTATGTTCTTTTCAAATAAAATAATGAAATTTATGTTTCTTTAGTTTCATTTCGCCTTATAATTTGATAATTATTATCGAGAAACGTAAGGTTGATGCTGATCAATTTCACCCCGAAAATGAAAATGTTCTAAAACTTTTTAGTCATCCAATATATTTTGGTCGCGGTTAAATTGATCACATTTAAACAGTTTGTATGTTCATTTTATACAATAAATTCCATGTGATCAATTTCACCCCACTCTAAGTGTAAAGTTGATCACTGCTAATTTTCATTATGTGGGCGGAAACGGAAATTATTTTTGGTTTTCATCAAATGTAACGGTTGTGTATCTTGTAACCACACCCACTTAAAGGCAAATCACTGCCATTTTGCTATTCAAAACGAAAATACAGTTGAAAGTAAAATAATTTTGATCAATTTCGCCCCGCTTTACGGTATTTCTTTCGCTTTTGAGGCGGTGCATCACCACGTAAAAATTGTTCGTAAGCCAAGTCGCGTCCTTTTTGGACTGTCTGTAGCCCACTTATGAATCTCCAGATAGAAGGGTGGTTCATATCTAGCTCGGTTTGTAACCTCCGATGTGCTGCCTCAGCAAAATTATTTGTCCTCGGTTGATCGGCGATTACTCGGTCGTAAACATTCCATATTTGAGGTGAAAATAATGGCCTTCTTCTACCCCTAGTTCGTAGAGGTCTTCTGACATAATAGTCCTCAAACCAATTCAAAAGAGCAAGTAATTCTTCCGGTGTACTTTCTTCCAGGGCTTCAATCGTATCCGGTAAGTCACCTATAGGTACAAATGCTGTAGCTGCAATGCTTCTGACGCTAAGAGCAAATTCGGCGTCTTCATTATAACGGCGTATTAAATGCATTTCTCCCAGTTTCTTTTTGGTATTCTTCATTAAATGAAAGAAACATCCATGAATTTGAGAATGTGGAAAATTCTCGTTAATAGACGAATATTAAAAAAATCGGCGCCTAAATGGCCGGCGCCTAAACAGCCGGCGGCTAAATGGCCAGCGCCTAAACGGCGGCGCCTAAATGCCGGCGCCTAAACGGCGTCGCCTAAAAATCCTGCTTCGTAGTTTGGTCGAATAGCGTCCTTAGAAGCCTTCTGAACTGTGTATTTAACTTTAATGAACAATATTGTTTGAAAATTGTTGATTTACATATTATGTTGTAGCAATGGCAAGTTCAAGTGATTCATCTAATCCCGACGTGCAATTTTCTCCCCCTACAAAAAAAGACAAAACGGTCCCACTTAGTAGTTCGAAAGCACATGACTCTAAATACTTACAAATCAAAATTACAGTCTAATCCGATAATTTCATTGTCTGAAATAGTGACAAGTTCTGCCCGGATTACAGGAGTAAGCAAAAGATCTGTGTATTATGAAATATCGGAATAACAAGACCTTATCATCGCCATAAAAAGTTAAACCGCGTAAAAAACTATCAGACGGCTTTGACGATTTTGACCAAAATGCAATTCGTAAAACAGTGCATGAATTTTTTTTCCGCGACGAGTTACCCACTATCGACAAAGTGCTACACGTTGTTAACGAAGACAACGACTTGCCGAATTTTAAAACGACAATATTTACAAAATTTAAAAAAACGTATCGACGAGGAGGTAGAAAAGTGTATTATTTGGACGAAACGTACTACTACTTCTCAGAAGTAGAAGTGTTTACACTTTCGTGGTTTGGAGCCCACGTTAAACTGTAGATCCTCTATGTCTGTGCTGCGTTGGAACATGCATCTCAAGTATTTTACACTCGTAAAAGGTAAAGCATTTGAAGAAGAAAAAACAACTTTTACATTTTTGTAATAATATTAATAACGCTACGGTTAGCTTAATTTTGCAACAGTAGCAAATATTTATATTAGTATTTCTGGCGCCAAATAGATTCATATTTGAAGTAATAATGTACCATTTGTGATAATATAACGTGCCACATGTTGAACACCAACCACCGCTTCAAACCAGACAATTTGTTAATTCCAATCTTGAACTCTTGGTTCATTTTAATCGCAAATTACTTTAATCCGGTTCTGGTAGGTCTTGTACATGCTCTGGAGTCACAAAACATATTTCCTGTACACAGCGATGGTCAAGTTTGACACCAACTTCAAGAACCACTGTTGGTTGATTTCATTGTGTAACGTTTAACCTTTTCCACTAAAAATAGTAGTCTTTATTTTGTGGGAGGTTACGGGGGCTTCAACTACTAAGGTCAAGCTGCATGTAAATGACAGGCTGTACACTTTACAAACTCGTAATGAGGGAAAATCGCATCGTTCCAGAAACTGTGGCCAGTAATACTACTTTTGTACTGCTGATTTGCATACTATTATTGACAATGTTAAGTTTTGAATAATGGTGGTACTTTTAAAATACGCGAACTATATGTTAGAGACGATAATTATTCAAATAAAGTCAATTTAATTATTAATTAAAATTACTTAATCAAAGTCAGTACTATAAAAAATTTGTTAATAATTAATGCGAAAACTCATCTGACCTGCAGTCATATAAACTGTTAGTGATCGAGGTCCATCATCCCATGAAGCAAAGTTACTAGTGTAGTGTTACAAGTGTGTCATATAACTCGAGGTCCACAGCTTATGGACTTGATCAGGATAAACTGATAATGAAGATGGTTGAACGCTGTCTCTCCAACAGCGTGCGAAGGACATCTACTCATGCAGGTGATACGCAAATGAAGGTACGGAGCATTTGATATAATTTTGGCTTATACCCATATCATCTCCAGCGTGTCTTGTTACCAACAGATGTAGATTTGTGAATGCCGAATTGTCCTTGACTAATTAATCATCAGCATCTTTTTACAACATTATATTCGCTGACAAGACTACCTTCAGTATATGTTAAATCAATAATACCTGAAGTTCACATTGCGAGTGAAAACATATGTTTTCGATAAACATTTGATGAAGAATTATTAACTACCAACTTGTCGGATCTTTTACATGGAAGTGGAAATTTAACTCCGCTTATTACAAAAACAAACCATTTGATGAAAAACGTTTCTCTTCGAAACAGAGTTGAGATGTAGGTACAGCAGAGATGGCTCACCGCTTCATTTTGGTAGGCAGGTAACTGAATTTTTAAATAATTCGCATCACGAGAATTGGATCGGAGGGGGTGGTCCAGTTTCTTAACCTTCGAGGGCACCTGATCTAACACCCCCCAACTATTTTCTTTAGAAGCGTATGAGGTTAATAGTGCATGCAGAAAAATCTTGCAATGGAGATGAACTTGTGAACCGAATTATGGATGCTGCAGGGCAAATAAGCAATAAGAATTTTTTTGACATTGTGGAAGAATCTGTTAGATCAATTTTGCGCAGGGTCAGACTTTGTACTGAAGCTCCAGGACATAATTTTGGACAGAAGTTACAAATACATTTTTCATTAAACCAGTTAAATCAGCTTCTTGTTACATTTCAGCACCGGAAACTTTCAGTGGTTGTAGTTTTGGTAGAAAGTATTTGCCGGCATACATTTGTTAAATAATTCGACTCTAAATAACTTCAATTTTAAGCTACGGACTTCTCTCTATCTCTGATCTTCTCTCCTATGCTCCGCTCTGCTCTCCTATGCTCTGCTCTGCTTTACTCTGCTCTGTTTTCTGCGTTTTTATGTCGTGCTCTTTTTTTGCTCTGCTCTGCTGTGCTCTGCCCTGTTCTGCTCTACGCTGCTCTGCCCTGCTCTGCTCATTTTTGCTCTGCTCTGCTCTTTTCTGCTATACTTTGCTGTGCCCTGCACGACTCTGCTGTGCCTTACTTTGCTCTGCTCTCCTCTGCTCTGCACTGTTCTGTACTACTCTGCCGTGCTCTTCACTGCTCTTATCTGCTTTGCGCTGCACATTTCTGCTCTTCTCTGCTCTGCTATTCCCTTCTCTTCTCTGCTCTTCTCTTCTCTTATCTGCACTGCTCTGCTGTGCTGTGCTCTGCCCTGCTCTGATGTGCGTTGCCCTGCTCTGCTGTGCTCTGCCCTGCTTTGCTGCACTGCTCTGCACTGCTCTTCACTGCTCTGATATGCTCTGCTCTGCTCTGCTCTGCTGTACCCTGCTCTGTCCCTTCCTGTCCGGCTCTGCTCTGCCCTACTCTGCTCTACCCTGCTCTGCTCTTCTGCCCTGCGCTGCTCTGAACTGTTCTGCTCTGCTCTGCTCCGCTCCGCCCTACTCTACTCTGCCCTGCTCTCCTATTTTATGTTCTTTGATGCTCTGCGCTGGCCTGCACTGTTCTGCCCTGCACCGCTCTACTCTGCTGTGCTCTGCCCTCCTCTGCTCTCCTCTGCTCTGCTCTGCCCTCCTCTGCTCTCCTCTGCTCTGCTCTGCTCTGCTCTTTTATGCTCTTTTCTGCTCTGTGCTGCTCTGCACTTTTCTGCACTGCCCTGCCTTGCACTGCTCTTTTATACTCTTTTCTACTCTGCTCTGCCCCACACTGCTCTGCCGTGCTCTGCTCTGCTCTTCTCTGCTCTGTGCTGCTCTTTTCTGCTCTTCTCTGCTCCGCTATTCCCTTCTCTGATCTACACTACTCTGCCGCGTTTTTCTATGCTCTGCACTGCTCGGCTCTGCTGTGCTTTGCCCCGTTCTGCTCATTTCTGCCCTGCTCTTCTCTGCTCTGTTCTGCACTGCTCTACCATGCTTTGCTATACTCTGCACTGCTCTGCTGTGCTCTGCCCTGCTCTGCTCATTTCTGCTCGCTCTGCTCTTCTCTGCTCTGTTCTGCACTGCTCGGCACTGCTCTGCTCTGCTCTGCCATGCCATGCCCTGTCCTGTCCTGTGCTGTCCTGTTCTGTTCTGCTCTGCTCTGCCCTGTTCTGCTCTTTTATGCTCTTTTCTGCTCTACACGGTTCTGCTCTGCCCTGTTCTGCCCTGCTCTGATCTGCTCTGCTCTGCTATTTTATGCTCTTTTCTGCTCTGTGCTGCTCACACTGTTCTGCTCTGCTCTATCGATCTCCAAATCCCATTTAACCCCTTCCACTATCTGTGGTTACTTTCCTTTTCATCCGCGTGCTTTCAAGTCTCTTTGAACTCTTAAGAAGTCCATCTATTTTTACTCTCGTTTCTATCTCGTACCTTCTTCTCGTCTCGTTTAGTAATTTACTTTTTCTATCTACTGCCAATTCCTTCTTCTTTGTTGGTATACTTCCCTCTAACGGCTTATGATATGTAATTTTTTTTTAAATTCGATTGTTTCTAGTTACTGATTTATCAAAAATTAGTGACTTAATTATTGTAAATTTTTATATCTTATTTATTTCAGTCTTCATATTTCTCTGCGAATCTCCCGATGAAATCTAAAATTTGTAATATTTTATATTTGATGATTACCTACTTCTAAATAGTTATTCCAAAAAACCTTAAATTATCAAACGAAAGTTATTTAGTACCTAATTTGAATAAAATATGATAATAGCATGCACCAACATATTAGCTCGTTATTTAAATATTATTACTTTCCCTTTCACCTTCCGACTTCCCCTGAACCCCCTCGTTAATGACGCAATTAATGCACTTCCTCATCGGCTATTGTTATTCAAATTTATTGTTGCAAAACGTTTAAAATTTCTCGAACGATTACAATCTAAGTGCTCCATAAATTATTACGCAGTAAACACAAGTTTTAAGTGTCTAAATACATAATTAAGCGCCGTTTTGTAATGGCTGTGAGATTTCGCACAATTTGATGCTTAAATTCCTGTGACCGAGATAAACATTTGATGAAATCCAGATGTAAACCAAGTTGAAGCAATAAAACAAGTTTGGAGGAAACCAGTGGCGTACACAAAGATATAAAGGGTTATTTGTATGAAACTGCCTAGAAGAAATACATGTGAAGATTATTTTTCTTTAACTGTATGCTAAGTTTTGATGTCTACAAAAATAATTTTCCGATTTTTACGAAAGTTCCAAATTTCTTACAAAAATAGTTGTGTGATTCTTGATTTAACCGTTGCCATTGTAAATACAATTTCGCGAACTTTAACTTTTGACCTGCTCTATATGTTAAATATCGACATCGCTAGCCAAAGTTTACGTTTCAGATACCAACAAAAATAAATATTTACCCACCAATTGTTTGTATTAATGTCGCCCTTTGAAGGATTCGTCCTTTTTGTCTGATCCCTTGTCGCTTGTACCTTTCCTATGTGGTCTGACCTATACCTACCTGTTTAAATGTCAATCGATGTGCCTCGTGTGTTTCGAGTTATCTAAAATTAATTATTAATATTAAACTGACAGCGCTCGCTTAATTCAATATGCACAGAGGGTACACGCAAAGCGCATACTTTTAGTGTCATTGTTGGTCGGATTCAAATTAATTCTGCAAAACCGAAGGTGTCAATTTGAATTTAATGCCTGGAATAAACGGAGCCGAAATAGCCTTGAATTTGTTTTTAGACATTTCGATGTAGTTAAATTTAGTTTTCTTTTCCTAAAGAATAATTTAATTGCGTTGGTAATTGAAACATTCTCAACCATGTGTTTATAATTTTAATAATTTCCGTAAATGTGGGCAGAAATACAGGCTGTTCATGAAAAGCGTCTACCATAATCAACTGTTGTATGTGAATTCTGTTCAATTAGCAAAAGTGTAGATCTAAACTGAGGCAGCAAAAAAAAGTTGCACCATCACAATACAACGGTTTAACCCTGTATATTTTATTGTCAAACATTATATCAAAAATAAATCAGTGTTGTATATTTTAACAAATGTTTTGTACGTCTGTTTGGACATACAAAATTGCTATCAATATCCTAAAAATGCAATGAGTCACAAATCTAATTTAGTTAGAAATTTACATAAAATGTCTTAATAATGTTAAACCCGTCTTGCGATAGTACTAACAATCTCTTTCTTCGAGTGCTTTGTCTGTTACGTGAAGTAGCGATCTTCTTATGCGCGTTTTTAAACTACCGCAGATATAGAGGATTTACAGCTTAACCAACCACAGGAAATGTAAACACTTCTTCTCCAGAGAAGATTTACTAGGCAGAATGCCTGGTTTGTCGTTTCGCTAAGAGGGAGAATGACCGTTAAAAATCCGATGTTCTGGTACTGGGAACCCCAACCAAAGCAACAACTTATATCTACATACTTTAGATAATTATTAAAATTACTTTTTAATAGAGTTACAAAATAATTTTTGAAATCTTGATTACACATTGCAGAACAAAATATTCACAATTATTTTAACAAATTAATAACACTGCCATCTTTTTCTTCTATCACTTCCCTCATTCTTTCATTGTTGTGCTTATTTTCCAATTTTCCCTTCCACCTGCATTACTCGGTATGTATCTCATTTCTTCCCGATATTTTGCAATCATTCCCACTTGATTTTCTCTCTCTACATGTGTTTGACCTCTGAACATTTTACCTTTTTCTCACTTTCTGCATTATCTCGCTCACTGCATTGTCTTCCTCGCTGTATCTTTCTCTCTCGACTCTTCTCTACGCTGCTCTTTTCTGCGCTTCTCTGCTCTTCTTTGTTCTTCTACCCTGTACTCTTCTCTACTCAGCTCCACTCTGCTCTGCTCGACTCTGTTCTTCTTTGCAGTTTTCTCCGCTTCTCTGCTGTGCTGTGCTCTACTCTTCTCTGTTCTTCTCTGCTCTGTTCTTTTTTACTTTTCTCTGCCCTGCTCTGCTATTCTCTTCTCTGCTCTTTTCTGCCCTTCTCTTGTTTTTTATGCTCTTCTCGGCTCTTCTCTGTTCTACTACGCTTTACTCATTTCTACTCCGCTCTGCTCTGGTCATCTCTGCTCTTCTCGAATCTTCTCTGCTCTTTTCTACTAGTCTCTCCTCTTCTCTGCGTTCTTTCGTCTTTTCTGCTCTGCTCTTTTCTTCTCTACTCTTTTCTGCCCTTCTCTTGTTTTTCATGCTCTTCTCGGCTCTTCTCTGTTCTACTACGCTTTGCTCATTTCTACTCCGCTCTGCTCTGGTCATCTCTGCTCTTCTCGAATCTTCTCTGCTCTTTTCTACTAGTCTCTCCTCTTCTCTGCATTCTTTGGTATTTTCTGCTCTGCTCTTCTCTTCTCTGCGCCTCTCTGTTGTTTTCTGGTCTGCTCTTCTCTTTTTTCTCTGCTCTCTTCTACTTTGCTTTTTTCTGCGCTTTTCTGTTTTTCTTTGTTCTACTACGCTCTGCTCTTCTCTATTCGGCTCTGCAGTGCTCTGCGTCTCTCTGTTCTTCTCTGCTCTATTCTCCGCTTCTCTGCTGTAATGTGCTGTACTCTTCTCTGCTCTGTTATTTTCAACTCTTTTCTGCTCTGCTCTGCTATTCTATGCTCTGCTATTTTCTGCCCTTCACTGGTCTTTTATACTGTTCTCTGCTCTTCTCTCTTCTACTACGTTTTGCTCATCTCTACTCTGCTCTTCTCTACTCGTCTCTGTTCTTCATGGCCTTCTTTGCTCTTCTCTGCTCTTCTCTTCTCTGCTCTTATCCGCTCTTCTTTGCTGTATTCTGATCTGCGCTTCTCTCTTTTCTCTGCTCTTCTCTACTCTGCTCTTTTCTGCGCTTCTCTGTTCTTCTTTGTTGTTCTACGCTTTGCCCTTCTCTATTCGGCTCCTACATGCTCTGCTTGTCTCTGTTCTTCTATGCTCTTCTCTCTGCTTTTCTGTTGTGCTCTGCTCTACTCTGCTGTGCTTTGCTCTGCTCATATCTGCTCATCTCTGCTCGTCTCTGATCTTCTCTGCTCTTTTCTACTCGTCTCTGCTCTTTTTGCCTCCTTTGCTCTTCTCTACTCGTCTCTCCTCTTCTCTACTCCTCTCTGCTCGCCTCTCCTCTTCTCTTCTCTGCATTTATCCGCTCTGCTCTGCGTTTCTCTGCTATTTTCTGGTCTGCTCTTCTCTACTACTCTACTCTTTTTTGCGATAATCTGTTCTTCTATGCCCTGTTTTCCTCTATTCGGCTCCGCTGTACTCTGCTTGTCTCTTTTCTTCTCTGCTCTGTTCTCCGCTTCTCTGCTGTGCTGTGTACTACTCTTCTCTATTCTGCCCTTCTCTGCTCTTCTCTGTTCGTCTCTGCTCTTTTCTGCCGTCGTTGCTCTTCTCTGCTCTGCCCTTTTCTGCGCTTCTAAGTTCTTCTTTGTTCTTCTACGCTCTGCTCTTCTTTATTCGGCTCCGATCTGCTCTGCTTGTCTGTTCTTCTCTCCGCTTTTCTGTTGTGCCGTGCTCTACTCTTTTCTGCTTTGTTCTTTTCTACTCTTCTCTACTCTGCTCTGCCCTGCTCATCTCTGCTCTTCTCTGATCTTCTGCTCTTTTCTACCCGTCTCTGCTCTTTTTTGCCTTCTTTGCTTTTCTCTGCGTTTCTCTGCTCGTCTCTCCTCTTCTCTACACCTCTCTGCTCGTCTCTCCTCTTGTCTATTTCTCTCTGCTCGTCTCTGCTCTTTTCTGCCTTCTTTGCTCTTCTCTCCTCTGCACTTATCCGCTCTGCTCTGCGCCGCGCTGCTATTTTCTGGTCTGCACTTTTCTTTTTTTTTCTGCTCTTCTCTACTCTAGTTTTTTCTGCGCTTCTCTGTTCTTCTACACTCTGCTTTCCTCTATTTGGCTCCGCTGTGCTCTGCTTGTCTAGTTTCTTCTCTGCTCTGCTCTCCGCTTCTCTGGTATGCAGCTGTGCTCTACTCTTCTTTGCTTTGCTGTTATCCGCTCTTCTCCGCGCTTCTCTGCTCTTCTCTGGTTTACTCTTTTCTTTGCTCTTCTTTGCTGTTCTCTACTGTTCTCTGCAATTCTCTGCTCTGTACTATCATTCTCCATCTCTCCTTTTGCCCTTCCACTAACTATCTACGGTCCCTTTCGCTTTCTCTATCACTCATTTTTGCATGTAGTCCTACTCACTGTCTTTTTGTTTTTATTATCTGATTATTGTGATCGTTCTTTCTGTTATTAGCTTTCACTCTTAATCTTCGTCTACTTTCTTTCATCTACATCTCTCCTTTCCTCCGACAGCTTATTCTTTCATCCAAATGTATCTACGAATTCATCTCTTTCTTCTTCTTCCCTTTTCCCTTCTTTGTTTGTATACTTACCTCTAAATGCCCATACAGTCTCTTTCCGTTTTTACTTTCTTCTCTACACATCTTTGCTCTCATCATCATGATATTCTCTTCTTTGCGTTAATTTTCTCTCGTTTTATCTAGTATCATACTCCTTTTGCCTCTGCCTTCAGTCTCCTATGTACGACTCTTCTTTCTTCAATTTACCTTTATGTCGGTTCCTTTAAGAATTCTTTCGTTCTATTCTTTCCATTATCTTGGCATTTCTTCTTATCTTTCTCACCTCTTCTCCTGAACACTTTTTCATTTCCTATTCGTTTTTGAGCACTCGGTTTTTCTCATGTCTTAATCTTTTTCCTTATCATCCGCAATTTATGTAATTCAGTAAACCGCTCCAAGCTATAATTTTTACCATTTCCGCATTAGTATATATCCTCTGTCTTTTCTGCCCTGTGCTTCCGTCTACCCTCTTTGTGTCTTTATTGTGGTTTGATTATTCTGTTTCGGCTCTTCTCTTTGTTAATTCAGCTCCCGTCCTTTTTATTTCTGTCGCCCTTGTTTTGCGCTCACCCTGCCTTCTTTCTCCTTATCTATTGTCTTCCTTTATTATCTGACTTCTGTTTCTGTTGAAGGTTATCTCCCTTTTCTTCATTATCTTTTTTATAATCCCCTCCAACTCTTTTTACCATCTATATCGCCTTGTTCATCACTCTTTCTCTATTCGTATTTGAAGTCTCAATCTTTCTCTTTTTTCTTTTCTCGCTTGTTCTTTCGCAGTCTTTATTCTCGTCACTTTTCCGTCTGTATTTCCAATCTATCGCTTTTTACAAGTAATGGTCTTGAATTTTCCGTAATTTTAGTGTTCTCTTAGAGTGCTTTATCTCTTACGAGACGTAGCGATCTTCTCTCCTATGCCTGTGTTGCGCGTTTTTAGAGTGTCACAGACATAGAGGACCTACAGTTTAACGTGGGCTCCGAACCACGGGAAGTGTAAACACTTCTACTCCAGAGAAGATTTACTAGGCAGAATACCTCGCTGGTTTGCCATTGCCTTGCGAGGGAGAACGGCCGTTAAAAATCCGATGTTCCGGTGCCGGGAATTGAACCCAGGACCTTCAGCGTAGAAGTCTAACGCGCTAACCTCTAGCCCACGGCCGCCTCAATAGTGTTAGTGTTAAATAAAATTAAAATTCCAAAGTTAATCTCTGTAATCTGAATTGTATAATTTCTCAAATATTAATACCTAATACATTGTTTAAAGATAAACTTTCTTCAGCAAATTTGAAATCAGTAAGGTCTATTTTCTAAGGCTAGCAGCAATAAAGTCGGTGCGATAACGTCTCCCGAAGAAAATCAATAACATACTTTTCATATAATAAAGATAAGATTTGGTAATGATAGTTTATCAGTTTTATGACCATTGTACCTACTAACACCAAACAAGTAGGCAGTATTCCTATAATCATTAACGTGTACTGTGAGTTAGGCGTGGTGCCCCTCGACTACTGCTGCTGGCCTACCCTAAAACTCCAGTTGTTAAGGTACTATTTTATTATATTTTTGTTTGCATTTTATGCCAACGTGAGACATTGTTGCCGGCAATAACTCGTCACGATAAGGGAGTGCTGACATTTGATATACGGCTGAAGATACATTTTATTGCAACCACATTGTATATAAGACTTGTACGCCGACCTAGTTTAAGTTAAATGATAATGTTCCCAAGTGCTAATTCACAAATAAATTATTTAACATTCAACTTTCAGAAATTGGTTGTATGGTCAAACCTTGGTTTTGAAGGTCATTTTGGGAATTCTACCTGTAACAGCAAAATTTTGCGCCAACGTTATATAACTTTTAAAGTGGATTTAAAAAGTTATCTTCTAGTACAGAAAAATTAATGTATGTGCAATAGATAGAAGTCATTAAATGATAGCAATTATTAATTGCTTAATAGATAATGTATCAATAGCGATTGTTCTTATTTTTTCCGCTATGAAGAATATCCACGTAATCCGTTTATAGCTGATTTAACCAAGGATAGCCGCCTTATCTTAATTTTGGATTAATCGATTGTTGCATAGAAATATAATATAGTCAATTTGTAATTTCTTTATAGAAATTGCTTCGTTCTAATAAAATTGGTTATGCAAGCATCTGAATCTATTATTTATAAAAAATATCCGGGGAATGGAACTTTTAGGCTCGATTTCAGTCTTTTCTTCCGTCAAATATTTTCGTTTTCGCAATTTATTAATTCCAATCAGCGTTAATAATTACTATTCAATTACAAAACATTTATCATCAACCATATCGGGAAAAAATCTAGCAAATATTGATAACGCTCGAGGTTTTAATATAGGATTTAATTATAGTAGAACTCGTTCGCCGAGTCATTGCTTATCTGAAATACTGTCGAATAAATCCATATATCTAATATCTAACTATTAGATATATGAATAAATCCATTGTTGGAGCTACAATTTACTAATCTGTTGATAGAATTTGAAAGTGTAAACGATCAGATGGAGACAGGGGCCCAAATAATTGTTACAAAATCACTCTAATCACTCAAACACTTGCGAACAATTAAAAATTGCATCTTATCAATTATTACACATTCCATATCTATACAAGTACTTGGTTTTACTTCTCGTTACTGATAAAAATCCCAATCTTGGCAACGCCACAACCTTACATTCATAAAATCTTTGTTTCAGATCTTCTAGAAATCACGTTAATGGTCAGACTAGACACATCCGTACCATAACAGGTAAGGCGGCAAAATTAAACACGCGAAAAATAGTTCTAATTATTTTTTAATTTAGCAGATACCTAATTTGTACCATGGAGACCCATCTGCAGCACAGGGACCGGGTTGGAGTTGCAGATGCTGTGCTGCTGGAAGATTTCAACAGCGAAACAGCTTTTGTGGACAATCTAGAAAAAAGATTTAACGAAAATTTGATTTATGTAAGTACGGAAGGAATAAAAATGACGTAGGCAAAATTTTTTTGCGTTATCTATGCCATTTTCACAAAACTTATACAGACAGCATATTTTTTGGTAAGAATTCTTTAGGAAAAACCTAATAATGTTGAATTATTTTGAAATAGGGTCTTATATATAGTGTATTTCCTGTAGTTTGAATAATATTGAGACGAGCCTCTAAATTAGAACTGATTGAACGATTCTTAATATAACTTTTTGGGTAAAAATACGGAACAATGCAAATACCTCTACTATAGTAACCGCGAGTCTCAATTCTTCCAAGTTATTTGTTCGTTTTGTATAAATTCTAGATTTTAAATGTCCGCAAAAGAAAAAAATCCAATGGATTCGGGTCCGGAGAACGAGTGGGCCAGTTAATAGAACCCGTGCGTCCTGTAAACCTATTTGAGAACATTTGGTTTAAAAAGTGCCAACATTTAGAGCGTAATGTGGAGGCGCGCCGTCCTGGTGAAACCAAATATTAGTGGGTAGTTCCCCTTCTGCAAGAGGAGGAATGATGGATTTTCTAAAATTTTTAAATATTTTTGAACTGTTAATCGAACATCAACACAGCAGAACACAACTCAAGTAAAATTTGACAACCTAACGAAACTTTTTACGCTTCTCACATTCTTTTGTTTTCATGAGCTGCTAGATAGCAATTACGAAACAATATATGTTCAATATCTCTAGAATGAATAAAACGGAAAGCATAAAACCTTATATTTTTTAATTCACAAAAAATAATTCTGTCGATAAATAAAAAAATATACCAGGTATTCCACTTAAAATAAAAAAGTTGATATCATTTCCGGTAAAACCGGAAGTCCTTTTAAACCGTCGATATCGTTAATGTATCCACTATACAGTGCTGTCGTAAAATGTCCTCTCCCTACTAATTTTTGAACGACTTGATATATCTTCACAAATGCTGAATACTACTTCCTAGCCAATATTTAAATTTTATAACTTTTAAAATGGCGGCTAGGCGCCATCTCGAACTATTTTTTTAAATGGCAATGGGGGTCGAGTGACACCTCATTTGAAAGGTATTTTAATTCTGCGTCTGATCATTGTAGTTCATATAAAAATATATACATCCAGAAAAAAATGACAGATGATTGAAAATAACAATTTTATGGAAAAATGAAGGAACCCGGAAAATTTTGCGACTTGCGGTCCGGATATGTTGTTCGCCTCCTCGAGGACAACAACTTTTCCTGATGGCACCTTCCTGTAGCTCGTACTGTTCGGCCGCCAGGGGCGTCCAAAGTCGAAACACGAATCGACGTCCAGCAGGTGTCCACGTCATCGCTGTGGGTCGGTCGTGAGCTCAATCTGTTCGCATAAGTTCGACGCATCGACGACCGGTTGTAAAATCCCTGAAGGGGGTTGAGAAATATGAAGTAATATCAAGTCGTTCAAAAGTTAGTAGGTTGGAAGGACAGTTTACGACCGCGCGGTATATCAATATCTTCATGTGGAAAATTTTGTTGAAATCGCCGTAGCTGCAGTAGAGACATTTGTTGTATTATTCTGTACTTTTGCTCAACCCTGTATAATCAAAATGGGCTCATAACTAGAAAACATAAGAAATGTTACAGCAAAATGTTATATTCTTCTCAATGTAAGGCATATTAAGATCGCTAGAGGAGTGTTTAAAATATTTGGTTCTTATTTTTTAAATATCATTTAAAATTTCCACCAATTGTAGATATAACTCCTATTTTTATTCATTCACACTTCCCCCCTCCGGGACCGCATACTTCAGGGGGCTGCGGGCATCCCTTACTTAATTTAACTAAGTGAATTACGGTCGCTCGAGTCGGGGTTCGACCACACGGCCGATTTAGCCGCATTTCACATTTCCTCGAGTGGCAGCGCGTATTCGTACTGCTCCACCGAGGTCCCGTATATATAACTTCTGAAAATTATGAAAATTCAAATTTATCAAGGTGTTATTTTTCATTTACATCCAGACCTAGAAAGCAACGCATTAGCCACAAAAATGACCTTGAGAAAATCATGCTGAAGAAACAACGTCAAGGTCCATAGTCTATCAGGATTACGCAAATGACTTAAAAATGTGTAATCTATTTTATAAACCTACCTGTTATTTGAAAAGTTAGGACAATTTCTAGAGTATATTTATCAATTGGAGTACTCGGAAGACTCTGAAGATGTAAGCTGCAGCGCAGCGTCTTGCGAAACGGTTGTTTAGAACGACGTTAATCCTGATTTTGCTGAGTGTGACCTCTACTTAACGAACGAAGGTTAATCATAGTGTTGGCTGTTCGAGAAACCGCAAAATAACATGTTGACGCAAAGATAACGTTATATGTAACCTTGTCAACCAAATTTAAAAAGCATGAAATACTTAAGTGTTAGATATCTTATTTTATTAATTCGTATGGCCGCGGTAGAACCTGGTATCAGAGTTTTTGAGTGGCACCTAGCGCCTCCGACTAGACCTAACGACTACTACCGTAGTGTAGCCGGAACCGAGGACTTCGGCGTGCCCTTTAAAGGACGACTGGTTGCTGTTGTAGTACCACTAAACGGGCCATCCATTCTAGTACTTACCTGACCCTGCGTTGCTTAACTTTGGCGACCGTCATTAACACTGTACAACCATTGATAAAATTACCCTTGAGGTAACAATTTCAAGGTCATTCATTGAAATATTGCTATTCCGAAATACATATGTTATTTCTGATTTTCACAATTTAATTTAAACTTACACAAAATTTCTAAACTTTTACCGTAGCTGGATAGCATACATACATATAAACATTATGCAGGACTTCTGAAAATAAGTCTACGCTTATACAGGGTGAGGAAAAGTGCCTAATTCCGAGAGCATATTCTACCCATTAGTATATAACTAAAAAATACAAAAATTGTAACACGATTTTTATTTGTTTTCGAATTTTTCAGTTTTGAAATTACAATAACTTTTTAAGAAGGTTCACATGGACCTCCAGACATTTTCTGGTTTGTTTGTGAACTGCGCTTGGTGCTCTGCCGATTCACTTTGATGTTCCTTTATGCAAGCAGCGTCATTTCCAATTCGGCATCTCGATTGTCCACTATTGATATGTGCAGCTCACTTTTCATCGGCTCTACAAACAAAAGTGTAAAGGTGTGAGGTCTGGAAACCTTGGCGGCCAACTAATCAGACCACCGCCGCCAATCTATTGTCCTGGAAATGTTCCATTCAAATAGTGCGTGACCTGAGCGGAAAAGTGTGGAGGAACCTTGTTTTGCTGATAGTACATAACATTTCTTGTGTTTAAAGCAACATCTTCTAAAAGTCCTTCATGATTTCGCAAAAATTTCAAGTATTGTTCAAATGTTAGGCGATTCCATATAAAATATAAATATAAAATCATTACCGACGACTCCACGTTTATTGAAAAACGATGCCGGAAATTTGCTTCAATAGTTCATGTGGATTTTGATCAGACCAATTGGTGAGAATTGCAGGTATTATTGACGTAGGTCCATCGGTAAAAAGTATACGTGAAACCAAGTTGAGATTAGGATTTATCCGCCGACGAAATTGCATGCGTCTCCCGGTTGTAGGTATGTACACGCTGCACGTGGTATGGATAAGCCTTGTTCGTGTGGTGCGCGAATCAATCTTTTCTAAGAAATTTCAAATTGAGAGGCAACTCTTCGTGAGCTAGTCATACGGGTTGTTTTTCACTTCCAATACATCTTGTCTATGGACACTTTCAATTGTTTTGTGCGCTCTATGAAATGTGTCACTGTCACACAATGTATTGAAGACCTTGACCAATACGTTCCTACTCGGAATGCTACGAACAAGAAACCACTGATGATATTCTTCAACCTCAGCTCTGGGTTTTCCGTTAACCCATAAACAAACATCATATTGCAGATGCGAGTAGATGTGTGGCATTGTATACCATTTCTAGAAAATTGTATATGGTTTGAAAATAATTGAAGTTATTGTTTGGCAATTAAAATCTGCCAACCTACTCGATTCAACTCAAACCTTCAAGGCCTTTAACATCGAAAACAAATAAAACTCGTCCTACAGCTTTAGTGTTTTTTAGTAATATACTGTGTAGAATACACTTCCGGAGTTTGACACTTTCCTCCACCCTGTATAAGAGTGTTCATCAATTTCAATCAATTATTGACACAAGAACTGACAGCCTTGAACAGACAATTCAGGTCATATCGTTATATGTTTCTGATACCTTACACAGTTTTTTTTTTATTTTTAGACTTACATTGGTCCAGTATTAGTATCTTTAAATCCATACAAAGAACTCAATATCTATGGTCAAGAATACATAGACGAATATGAAAACAAACATTTCTTCGAAGTCCCACCCCATGTGTAAGTATCTAGCAACATATTTCTTTTAGATCTTAAACTACCTTGCAAGCATATACAATTATTTCAATGTTGCCAGGTTTGCTCTCACAGATACTGCTTATCGATCACTTAAGGAAGAAAACAGAGAGCAGTGTATCCTCATTGCAGGTAGGTCAAGGCAAGGTTATTCTTGTAAGAAATACTACTTAATGTATTAACTCAATACAAGTCATCACCAAAACTACTTCCGTTCAACCAATACCTTACAAATTATAGGAGAGTCGGGATCTGGCAAAACTGAAGCTTCCAAGAAAGTACTCCAGTACATCGCTGCTGTAACCGAGCACAGAGGAGCCGTAGAAAAAGTCAAAGACAAGCTCCTTCAGTCAAACCCTGTTCTAGAAGCTTTCGGCAATGCTAAAACCAACAGAAACGACAATTCCAGTCGGTTTGGGAAATACATGGATGTCCAGTTTGACTTTCAAGTAAGAAATCCTTCTTATTAGATTTTAAACTCCAGCTTAATGATATTTCTGCAGGGTCTTCCGGTTGGCGGTAACATACTTAATTATCTCTTGGAAAAGTCGCGCGTCATCAACCAAGCTCCTGGAGAAAGAAATTTTCACATTTTCTACCAACTTTTGGCAGGTGCCAGTGACGCATTGCTTGAAGAGCTACACTTGAAGAGAAATCTTGGCGTTTATTATTATTTGAGCCATGGGGTAAGCATATGGGACCAACAAATATTTGGTTACCCATCTTCGTCTAACTAACTTCTAACGCTATTGATACTTTAGGAAAAATCAAACGTCGACAACTTAGACGACAAAAAGGCGTTTGAGGAAATCAAGAAAGCCCTTTCCACTCTGGAGTTGAATGAAAAGGAGACCAACGAAATTTTCGCAATAGTAGCTAGCGTCCTTCATTTAGGAAATGCTGGTTTTACCGAAGAAGAAGGCAAGGCGAAAATTTCCAAGCTGGATGCCGTTGAAGCTATTTGCAAGGTAAAATTCGGAAACATGAATCATCAAATAGATAAAAACAATTATACTCACCCCTTCCTTCAAATTTAAGCTGATTGGAGCTAACGAACGCCAACTAACTAAAGCCTTAACACATCGAACCATCACAGCACACGGAGACGTAGTCACTTCTCCATTGAACAGGGAATTAGCTGTGTATGCTCGAGATGCTTTAGCCAAGGCTGTTTACGACAGATTATTCACGTGGCTCGTGCAAAGGCTCAATCGATCTCTCCAACCACAGGATTCTCGCAAATACACCGCCATGGGCATCCTGGATATTTATGGTTTTGAGATATTCCAGAAGAACAGGTAAGAGCATCTTGATAGAAGTCGATTTTGATTTGTAATATTTGAACTTAAATTACAGTTTCGAACAACTATGTATAAACTTCTGCAACGAAAAGCTTCAACAATTGTTTATAGAGTTGACCTTGAAATCCGAGCAAGAAGAGTACTGGAAGGAAGGTATCGAATGGCAGAATGTAGAGTATTTCGACAACAAAGTCATCTGTGACCTAATTGAAGAAAAACATAAAGGTGTGGTTATTAAAAAAAAAAAAAAA
>JABXWE010011311.1:0-34040 GCA_014611495.1 Limonius californicus | reverse complement strand
TGGGTCTACACATTATTCATTTTTCATTAAAACCGCATAAAAACAGAAAGGATGGGGAAGGATAGAAAGAAAAGCTGTTGGATTTCGTGATGAAAACAAGAAATTGTTTTATATCGCTATTTGCAAATCTTGTAAGATTAAAGATTGCAATTGCCTCAGAACGAAAAGTACCAATACAGGTACGGGATTTTTTTTAATGGACCAACGTTTTAATCATTCTAGAAAGAATTCTATAATAAATCAACGAAAAAGAAAATGTATAAATATCAAACGTCAGCAATATGAAAAAAGCCCTACTGTCTGAGTTGGAATCAATCCTAGTACAAGTTCACAAGAAAAAAAGATACCATTGAATGTCCCACAAACCGATCATACCGATGAAAACGCTGAAATTGTAGTCTCGGTGATTTCTTCGACTTTTTCACTCATAATCACTAAATATTAGATTTCATGTTGTTTTCGAGGTTCAAATCATTCTAGAGCTGCAAGTTTATACGCTGCTTTTCAAAATATCGGTCTGATCACTGACGGTGATTTATATCGAGTTATAGATTACAATTTGATCTAGCGCTAGGACTACGTTGGTAGACAAACTTAACTTCAGTCAGCATGAAATGTTACTAAATTCGTTGAAGTCCCAGCGACTCATAGTGGGATAGAATGAATAAATATAATAAAAACAATGTCGATTCCCACAATCACCTTTAATAATGAAGGTATACAAAATCCGTAGCACACGTAGCACGTTTACTACTGTGTTACGAATTTTGTATAACTTCATTATTAAAGGTAATTGTGGGAATCTACATTGTTTTTATTATATTTATGAAATGCTACATTGGTCATTATGAATGAAAAAGGTGAAGAAATCGAATATAGTTGAGAGAGGGAAACTACCATTTCAGCGTTTTCATCCACAGGATCAGTTTGTGGATGCATTCCTTGTAGACATTTTAGTGTTAAAGTTTCGAGTTCGTTTATAAATATTACTTAATTATCTGATTTAATTAACTATTTATGGAACCAATTGTGATAATTATACAATTAATGCTATCCTTGATCTTAATTTATGTATTTTTATACAAACTATGTAAATAGGGATAAAACTATCCTTAATTTGTTTTGGTTAAAAACTAGCTTCTCGAAATCTGTATAACAGCGCACTCACAATTTAATTTTGTTAAATCCACTTTTCGAGTGAATTGCCAAAATCACAATGTAATACTATCATAAGATAGTAAAAGACAACATACACTGGCGAGCAAAAAAACCGATCACCCTGAAATATTTCGTAAAACCACTTAAAAATTCATTTATTTAACTATAGATTAGTATTAGGTTGAAGATGCATTCATTGTTGATACAGGATGTACATATTAGATAAAATAAAGAATAAATTAGTACAGAAATAAATGTAAGTTGAAAAAGTAACAGAAATAGTGCAAATATGATTTTTTTTCTTAAAGTATAAAAACTTAAGGTAGCTGTTTTTAATGGATTTCCTGGTGATTTTTAATAGCGTGTATGTCCTCCTGCAGCCCGAATTACATCAATCAACCGCCGTGGCATTGAGTTAATTAAATTTCTTAAGTAAACTTGAGGAATTGCTTCAAATTCTTTTTGAAGTGTCAATCGTAACGCTTGAAGAGTCTCTGGCATGGCTGGACGACGACGCACACGCCTCTGTAGTTGATCCCAAAGATGGTCAATCGGATTAAGATCCGGGCTGCATGCTGGCCAATCAAGTCTTCGAACGCCGACCTCATCCAGGTATGCATTTACGGTTCCTGCAACGTGTGGCCTGGCATTGTCATGCATTAAAATGAAGCCATCTCCAATAAAATAGGAAAATGGGATGACAGCTTCTTGAAGAACTTCTTCCACATATCTATGAGCACCATTTTCAACAAATATGAGGTCGGTATGTGCTTCCTTGGAAATACCTGCCCACACCATAACAGAGCTTTCTTGGAAAGTTTCTTGGTGCAGTCTGCATGTCGTTCGTTTCGTCTTCTCCACACCCTTTCTCGACCATCAGGTGATCTCAGGCAATAGCGCGACTCATCAGTAAAGAGAACTTCACTCCATTGCCGAAGTGTCCAATTTGCATGTAATCGTGCAAACTGAAGACGTACTCTTCGATACCTAGGTAGCAATTACGGTCCTGTCGTAAATCTCCTGGACGCTAAACCTTTTTCTACAAGCCCCCACCTGATCGTCCTTTCACTTATTTCAACCCCTCGCGCTGTTAGCAAGCGATGTTGAAGTTGAACCGCTGTTGATCTGTGATCCCTTAGTGTGTTGAGCACAACGAAACGATCATCAGCCGTAGTTGTCGCTCTTTTTCTTTCGGATCCTGCCCGCCTCACGAAGCTACCAGTCTCAACAAACCGATTCCAAGCATCCTGAATGGTAGTAAGAGGTATTCCCAACGTACGCAACACATAGCGCTGACTACGACCATCCTGAATCAAAGCAATAATTTGAGCTACTTGCGCAATAGTTAGCGGCATTGTTGTCGACGAAAACTTTTACTATATGTCAAACTCAATTCCAGAAACAGCAGCACATTGGCCTACTTAAATTTTATCATAAATAAATAATTACAGTCTATTGCTACGTATGTGATTTACGGAAACATGTAATGTTGTTGAGAAGAAAGTCTGTTAAAACTAAAATTTGAGAACTTTGGAACAAAATTAGCTTTAATAATGAAGAAAAATTAGTTTACCTCCCTATTTCGTTATAAAGCAGTCGGTTAAAGGGCAGTTTATATCATATTTCAGGTTGGCCGGTTTTTTTTTGCCGGTCAGTTTAGAAGACTTCTACAGAATTCGCTAATTATTTTTATTGCAGCATCTGGATAACGTCACTTTGGTCAGAGAAGAGTGGGTCATAAAAATACTAAATAATATCAGATATAAGCAAACACTAGAACCTACTAGCATTTGCATGGTGATATTCTGCTGTACATATCTAACATTTGCATACTGCTTATTTTGTTCTTTTTAATTATGTAACTGTACATGGAGCATAGTCTTAAGGTTCAGCTAGCATATAAACCTCTAACCTCAAGTACCGTCAAATTGAAAATAATACATAAGCAATTACAGCAAATTTCACGTTAAAAATATCTGAAGACCCACTCTGTGTATTAATTTATATTTTTGATTTTATTCTACAGTTATTGCTTATTGTTTGTAGACAATGCAAAATATACAGAATGATGCAACTAATGTAGCTTTAAAAATTGTATATAACATTCCGCTTTGCCAATATATCAGCTGCAACCAAATCATGTTTTTACTAGAAGGGATTTACTTTGCAAACCTTAGTTAGATAGAAAGAGTGCAGTCAGTAGATCATCAACTACTGTTTGTGATTATCGTAAGAGGCGATAATAAATATTAAGGAGCTGCCCTCCACTAGGCACTACTTTAAATAAATTTCTAGAAGAGTTGGACGTAGCCCACGGGTTTAGATGCAAATGCAAATTTGTATTTTACCTACATCCCAAATGTAAGGACCATTAGCCTAGAAAATATGTAAATAATCGATTGATTAGCTTTTCTTAACTTTCAGTTCTTTTATAGTTGCATTGTTAAACTTGAATTTACATTATGTTATTTTTGTGTAACAGCCGCAAATTAATTTCAACCTTGTCATATTCACTTAAAATTGATCTGCAACGGTTCTGTGATAATGCGTTTTGATACTTCCTGTACAATTAGTGTCCGGAGCAGGTGATGGGCAACAGAAGCGGTTTCGGCATGTGAAACCCAAAATGTCATTAGATATGTAAAGGTGCGATACTTTATTATTATCACCCTTTCGTTTCCACACTTTAACCCCATGTTTTTGTTTGGAATAATTGCAAGTGATTCACACGATAAAAATTGTTATGATTTGAGACCCCCATATAAATGTAATGTGGGTGACACAACTTTCATACTTTTTATAACATAATTTTATCGGCAGCTACAATCTGCCAATCCAAATGTGAGCTTTTTATATCTAGACGTATAAAAAACTAACGGTTGAAAACGAAATAATAAAGCAGAGAACAGCAACATCAACAAACCCTATTGATAAAGTTATCTGATACTAGGTTAGGTATAGTCCATAGTGGGAGTCAATTGTGTTCGTTTTTCAGCCGAACATAAAAGGGGTGTTTTATCTTGATTTACCAACTTTATAGTATGAATTATGAGTGTTAAGATACTGTTTGTACATGAACATTTATTTGGAGTATCTCTTTTTTTCAAATATTTATAATATACGATTGGAATCTAAGCAACATAAAATACCTCTACTAAAATTCACATAGCAAACACATAGAAATTATAAATATTTCTACAGAAATATGATCTTCACATGCTTACAATTTACGCACAATTAATTATATTTATATCTTTAGCGTAGCCAGCCAAATGTAAAAGTAAATAAATTTACACACTATTTTTAATACAACATTCTGTATGATGATCTTAATTCCATTTCAATAAACACAGCATGTGATCTGCAGCAAAATTAAAATTCATAAGTAAGTCACAACATCTGTTGCCTTGTAGTTCTAATAAAAGACAATAAATTTTACATTTTCCAATTGCACGAATTGAACTATATTAATTAAATTCCTCGGAATGTCATATCACCTGTTTACACAGTAATAAAATAATCATCAAAATAATCAAACAGAGACTGCAAAAATACAATCGATGATCCATTCCGGCAATTCATATTTATTAATACGATTTGCAGTTAGAATTCTAATTAATTAAATCACTACTTAATTAAATTTTATATTTCGATTCTATTATTTAGGTTCTGCATTATTTATTAGTGGGATTCTAGTGGATCATATCCTTGTATTATATTTAATTTTTATTTTTGAAAGGCAATGTTTCATTCTTTGTGGCAGTAATGACCTTTTTTCTATTATAATTATAAACTGCTAAACGAGCTAAGCTTTAACGTTCGCTGAATACTTGAATCTATTAAATCAATATTAAACCGATGAGTGACGAAAATGGAATAGTGAGTAACAGGATCATCTTACAAGAGATAATTTTAGTTTAATGTAATAATACCAAAAGATGGAAATGTAATAAAAAGTATAGGATTCGAGATATAATGTAATGTAAAAAAAATGAGGCTACTGCAATGGGTAACCGTCTATCTCCATTCGTTGCAGATCTTTTTATTAGTAATTTCGAAATTTCAGTTAAAAATAATGCAAAAATCCTTCCCTAGGGTATAGATAAAGTATGTGTTTTCGATACTACTAAAAAGAACGTCGATGATTTCATTAACCAACAGAAGTTCAAATTTGAGTCAATAAAATGCACGTATGAATTAGAAAATAAAGGACAGTTACCGTTTCTTGACGTATTACATAGTTATTCCAAATAACTGTAAAGGATTAGAATTTGACATTTACGGAAAAGAAACCAATGTGAACAAGTTTATAACCGTCAATATTACAATTTACTTTCGCCTTAGACTGCGTCGTCATTTCTGAACTACACCCAGCATTATCAGGTAAGGCCCGACCTGTAGCTTGTCTGCCCTTACAAGCATTTGCTCTAGAAGTTTGAGCCATATTTGTTCGTAGGACCTGCCTGCCTAAACAGGGCCGTGTGCTTATATTAATCAAACCTTGGGGCGGACAAGGATTTGATGTTGATGTATTTTGTTTGCCAGGACAATAATACTTAATCGGCTTATGCCTGTTAGCTGTTTGTGAACCCATACAAACTAACGTTTCGCAAGACATTGCAGCTTGCATCTTCAGAGTGAATATAATACTGAACTCAAATCCGGGAAGCGGAGGTATTTAAACCTATTTGAGCTAGTCGGGCAGAAGGACGGAGTTCTGGTTGGCTGTCACCGTTGGGCAAGGACGGATCCGGTGGAGCGTGATCGTGTGATCGGTGATGCGTAGGAGTCCTTAGAGGATAAACTCCCTGTTTATGTTCTTAGGTTGTTCTTCAATTTCACGTATGATACGAGGGAAGTAATGAGGCACTCTGGCGAGTACCCGAGCATTGTCAAAGTCCATCTTATGTCCAGTTAAAACAGTACGTTCAGCCATCGCAGATTTTGTGATGCATTTATGTTTGCAATCACCTCTGTGCTCTCGCACTATTAACTCAATGGAACGACCAGTTTGTCCGATGTAGTTTGAGCCACAGGAGCAGGGGATATTGTAGATCCCGGCTGATTTTAAATTTGATATATGATCCTTTACGGATCTGAAACCGTTTCCCAAAGTTTCATTAGTTTTGCATTTCCATATTCTTGGACCGCTGAAAAAGGCGTTAAAAGGTCGGCATTTTGAGTCTGACGCAGAAGTACGGATAGCTGTGGAAGACTTCTTCAATCAGCAGTCACAAGAATTCTTTGAGCAGAGTATACATCGGTTAGTAAGTCAATGGGATACCAATGGGACAGCATATTATTTTTTACATAATTTCCGTTTTACGCATTATAATCCTGTAATTATTGTTCTATCCTACTTTTTCCTTATTATATGCAAAATGCGCATGTTCATGCGATAAAATTTAAGTTAATGTTCTGGAAAAAAAATGTGTTGTCGATCGAGGTCTTCAAAGACCCCTGTTGGCAATAGTTGTAACAAATACTTATAATCTAAAATTTCTGAGTTGTTAAGGTTAGGTGTTCCAGATTTATCCTGCAGTATGCAAGTTGTAACTTGTTTGGCTGTGACGTATGTGAGCGGTCATAATTATGCATTTTTATAACAGGTTCATTTTTGTTTGTCTGTAAGTGGTGTTGCTTCTTCTTTATGTTTCTATTATTTCTATCGTGACCGTTGTTCGTGGATGGTGTTTCGAAATGAGCAATTTTGAGCGAAAAAGGCCGCTAACATAAGCTGAGCTCGAGCACTATCTCTACGAAAGGGATGAAGATTTAAATGACCTGTGTCAGAAGATAAGGATGCGATGGTGGAAATTGAAGATGCGATGAAAATTGAACAGAGTGTAAATGTAAATTGCAGTGATGAAGAGGAGAGTGGTAGTGGTGAAAGCTCAGACGATGCAACTGTAAATGACACAGTTATTTCTCGTCACGGTACTATCTGGCCCAAACCAGCATTTCCCAACAAAAACGAAAGATCGGCCAGTAATATCATAAAGAACAAACCTGGTGCAACACTGTATAGTGAAAAGCTAGAGTCTCCTGTGGACGCTTTCAGTCTCTTTATTACTGACGGCATGTACGACATAATTTTACGCGAAACTAGTCGTAAAGCAAGAAATATATTACAAGATGGCGAAAATTGGAGAGATGTTACGCTTATAGAGCTAAGAGTATCTTTGGGGTTGGTTTTGCTTATGGGAAATTGTCGAGGAAAGCGAGAATGTGTTCTTGAATTATGGGAAACTGAACCAGCCTTTCGACGTCAATATTTCCTACGACAATGTCCAGAAATCGGTTTCAGCAAATATTTCGTTTTATCAGATTTGATGATTTCAACACCCGTCGTGAACGAAAGGCTGATAATAAACTGGCTGCGATTCAAGAAATTGTTGATATATTTGTAAATAACTGTAAAAGTGTGTACAATCCTCAAGCCCAAATGTGTATTGATGAACAGCTTGTAGGATTTAGCGGGCGTTGTCCATTCAGGGTGTACATGAAATCAAAGCCTGATAAGTATGGAATCAAGATTTGGGTGCTAAGCGATGTCACCAACAGATATGTATGAAATTTACAAGTATACACAGGTACCTAGTTTCAATGATTTACTTACAATAATTACTATTTCTTATTAAAATTATTAAGTAAAAAAAACGATCAGCCACAAAAGGAGCAAGGGCAAAGAGTTGTTCTCGACCTGGTAAATGACTTAGGTTCAGGTTATGGAATAACTACGGACAATTTTTTTACTTCACTCAATTTAGCACATGAATTACTAAAAACTCAAAAAACCTTGACTGGTACAATACGACAGCATCGTCGGGAGATACCTTCCGTTATGGAACCCAATCAAGATCTCGCCAAATATAATTAGTACCATTTTCTGCACACAAAGGAAACAACCCTTGCCTCTTATGTTCCAGAAAAACGAAGATCGGTTTGCTTACTTTCTACACAATACCTAACTCCAAGCATATCTGGAGAAAAACAAAATATAAACCCGACGTAATTCTGGAATACAACAATACCAAGAGAGCTGTGGATACAATTGATAAGATGATCAAAGAGTATTCCTGTAACCGAACAACCCGTCGATGGCCTCTAAAATTGTTTTTCAATATACTGGACATAGCTGGAAAAAATGCCCTCATTTTGTATATATTAAAATTTCCAGATTTTGAGAAAAACAAAACGCATAGGCGCAGATTGTTTCTAAAAATACTTGGACGTGAACTCGTTACACCCCTAATAGAAAAGCGAAGTCAAACTATGGGTAATTTACTTAAGCATATCCAAAGTGCTATACAAGCAGTAACACCAGTAGCAACTGAAAAAGGAGAAAGCAGTGCAACAAATCTTAAATGTTCTCGCTGTGTAAAATGCCCTCGCGCTTTAGACAGAAAGGTAAAAACAAAATGCCAGACTTGCAGTAACTTTATTTCCCCGAATCACCCAATAAAGCTCAGTGTGTGTGTGTGGACTGTAAGAATAAGTAAGATTCTTGCCACTAATACTTTTTTATTATACTCGTATTAGACACATGTAGTTTTTCTATTTAAAATAATAAATAATACAACTAAATACTGAAAAGAGTATTCTTTCATCGAATGCTCAAACATTCTTTAATTTACTTCTCTGACGCAGAAGTTTAAGCTCAAAAAGAACTGGGGTCCGTAAAGACCGCGCTTGGTAAAAGACGCTAGTTACAGACCCTTGGTCGTCCGAAGGTTAACTGTGACGGAAATTACTTGTAATGAAACTGTTGCATAATTTCTTTATAACGCAAAGATCAGCTTCAATTAAACACACCTCGTAACATGACCTTCCTTCGTAATTGCATGGATTACCAAAAACTTTCTTACTCAGGAATGATAAGTTCGTGGAGTTTCTGTGAATAAGGGTTTTATTGCGTTGTTAAATTTCAATAACACCCTGTACATAATCCTATAAATGATATTTCTTTTATTATCGTTTTTAATTCTGGAAAAATCGATTAAATTTGTCACAAATTTGATGGGTTGCCTACGCGTTTCCTGTCATAATTTAAAGTACGCGCAAAACTGTTTAATCGAAAAAACCGCACATATAATTATTTACTCGCAAGATATAATTTAAAACCTTACATGTACAACGCATATAAATTCGAACCAATCAGGAAGTAGAATCGGGCACCTGGTGGTTCGCTGTCCATTCCAGTAAAATAAAAACCACCTGCCTGTTCGTGGTGTCCATCCCAACTTGCGTAAAAACGATGTCCACACACTGTCGCAATTGTAGATATTTATGTTTGCTTTCATTTCCCCATTGGCTTTTTTCTGTTCAAATAATAATCATAAAACTGGGATTTTTGGCTTCCTGCTGTTTCCCTAAATGCAAGCTGTGAATACAATATTAATTAAGTGGTTGATGCTCACGCACTAGTCTCAAAACCTAATATAGCGTAATGTTTACATGCATAATATAGCGACTCTTAGTAAACTATTATCGCAATTTAATGTAAATATACCAACCAAATGGCACTTCTGGAGTGAAATTAATGTAGCTATGCTGTGTATTTTAATAATTATTCATAGTTAGTTAATTATACGGCAATATTTGGTGCTAATTAGCAATTAAAAGTCCTTGGAGACGTGTAGCTTATGCGTAGTATATTATTCCAGCTGGCACGTCGAAAGCACCTGCCTTGACTCGTGCTATATCATTTCTACCACTTTGCGTCGTGAAAGAAAAGGTTTTTCAGAAACAAATCTGCTACTGCAACAACTTTCGCACACTTCTTCTAGTTTGTCCAAATCAATAACTGTATCCAATTAAACCACTCCAAAATATTTTACAGTTGAATAAAGCTAGTCAAATCAGACTTCTAACTATTTCTAACATGTATTTAAAAATATGTCAAACAAAAGAAGATGTTATTCTCTGAAATTCATTTGTGATACGTGAGGTAAATCTAAGACTTTCTAAGAATTGATTTCCAGTATCTTTAAATCTCATATGAATAAGATAAAGGAATCATAAATATCACCTCATTGCACAAATTTAAATTGTGACCTGAACCGTTTGCCGATTTAACTATATCACTCTACAATTTTTATCTTGATCAGATCAGTTGTTTCGTGGTAATTTGAAAGCAACCTAGAATAAATCAGTTTTTCTTGTTTTCTTTACCTTATTTTCGTTGTGATATATGCATGTTATACATGGTCGTAAAGCACTGCTTTTTATGCTCTAGTTTAAAAAGTAAATATCTAATAAGACGCCCACAAAATAAATAAGTTCACTATAGTATCTCTGACAATAGTTGGCGGAAGCGAATCCTCCATGTCCGCTTATGTAAGAATTGTTGGTTACGATAAAGTTAACGGATAGGTAATGTAGTATTGGTAACCACTACGGATGCACAAAGGATGCCTTTAAGTTACCCTAGGTAGGTCATCTCTCCAGGTTAAGAAATTATCACGTCAGCGTTATCTTTGGTTATGTGGGATAGTTATCAAATGTCAACGAGTAAATGAATCGCTGAGTGCAGAAACACCCTTTCAGGGAAATTTAGTTTTTTTGCCAAATTTAGCTCTACGAATGTAAAGCTATCGTTGAGCGCAGACAAAACCGATGTCCGTGCATTACTAACAGTAATGCAGGGTCTGATAGAATCCGCTGTGCGCAGAAACAACCATAGTCCTGGACTTAGGTTGTATACTCATACAACGGAAATACATTTCAATTGCTGTCGCATTTTAGTTGTAGCTGTCAGTTTTCTGGTTTCAAAGTGCCCGTGTTGCAGCAAGTGTGAAAACGTATTAATGTATTATGAGTGATAGTGATCACCCGTGGTGGATAAAGGAAAAAAAAACGGATGAGAGATGAAGAGGACTATAAATGAAATAAAACAAAAAAGGCGCGAGTACGAAACTCACAAGGGAAATATAGTCTCAGGAAAAACAACTGGAAAAATCGTGCAAGTGCAAAAATAGGTGTATGGAAAATATGTTGGAAGAAGAAAAGCTTGCCATTATCAAACAAGTTTATAACATTGTTACCAAAAATGAGCAAGATCTTTATCTGCAAGGACTCATATCAGTAGAAAAATTCAACGTCGACGTCCAAGAAAAGCGGAAAATGAAAATGTCAGAACCAGTTCTTTTGTTCACCATGTTCTTGTTTATGGCGAAAGAAGAGTTGTGTGTAGAACACCTTTTTTTAATTTGTATGCCGTTACTGATGAAAGAATTAAAGAATTCGACATTTATTAGTGCAAGGTAAGACACCGGAAGATAAACATGGAAAAACAGAAGCCGTAATGCTATGGAAGGTTCAGAAATTGTTGCTGTAATGGAACATATATTTTCAATTCCTGTAAAAGAAACGCATTATGGTACACGTGAGAATTATTGTTTGGACCCTAAACTAAATGTAAAGATAATGTTTTCCCTCTTTTTGCAAAAGAAACCACAAACAAAGATGAAGTATGAATATTACAACAAAATTTTTAACGAAAACTTTAACTTATCATTTGGTCGACCTCGAGTAGATGTGTGTAAAGAGGGTGAATCCTTCTCTATAAAACTAAAAAATAAATCGTTAAATGATAATGCTAAAAGAGTAGCTCCAGCTGAAGTTATGGTTCATAACAGACACAATAACAAAGTCTATAACGCTTTGATGACGTCGGAAAAGGTATGCCAAGAAAACAATGAATGTTTGGCTTTAAGCTTTGATTTTATGCAGAACCTACAACTTCCCCGTTGTCCTCCACAAGATTTATTTTATTTATGTCAGCTAACCGTTAGTTGTTTTTTGTTCACAATACGAAAACAGGCGATGCTGTTTTCTTTGTTTATCACGAAGGTCAAGTCAAAAAAAAGTCAAAATTAAATTTGCTCTTTCCTGCACCGTTACATCCAAGAGTATGTTCCAGATGAAGTCAAGGAGCTACATCATTTCTGCGATAATTGCTGGGGAAAAAAAAATCATTCAGTTTTACTGTTAGGTTATTTTTAAATTCGCCGCTGTATATGAATCAATTTCTTAATTTGTTTATCGCTTCGTAAGAATCGGTCACGCTATTTTAATTGCCCTTTGTATATTGGATACAGTTTTGGTTACATTGCGTCTTTGAAGAATGGAGCATTGTTAAGCTTGTTCGTATTTCCCGTGTTGAAACAATTTACGATCAAAGGAGTCCCAGATTTGTTCAAGGTTTTTCTTTGTGGTCCCCATTGCATTTTGAAGTTAGTCCATTTTCGACCTTTGTGGGCTCCGGTCGCCCGTTCGGGGGCCGTAAAGAAAGTGAGTGGAAGCCAGAATTTTGAGATTGACGGACGTAACTTGGAAGATAGTTTGTTTTCCTTCAGTGGCGCCTCTGTTAAGTTTTTCGTATTACCGTGTGCTGTGGAGCATAATCAAATCGACTTAAAAGTCGGATAAATAATAACAGAAGGTTCGCTTTAGTGCTGGACAATTTTAAGTTAATTGCTCCTGTCGAATTCAGTTCGGATCTTTGTGATGTGAAAAGGAAAAAAGGGAAATCGTGCAAGTGTTGTTGGAATTTGGTTCGTTCCCGTTGTCCGAAAAAGAGTCGCTTCTGTCTCCACGCTAACTGACCTAGTTGGAAGCAACTAGTCGCTCTACAGGGGCGGGGCGCAACAGCTAGATCTTGTCTCAACGCTGCCCCGAAGAACGCTGTCCTCCGGCCCTGTATGGTATTTCGACCCTACAACCGGAAATTGCCGTTATATGTGCCTGTCTCCTCCGAACTTCAAGGTAAAGAATCAGTTTTTTGTTGTGCAGTGTAAAATAAACCTTTTTTTTTTTGGTCGCGTTAACTTGCAGAATTTCGCGATATTGAACTCTTTTTAAACAACCCAAAAGCGATCTTCAATCGCTATTCATTTATTGCTTGTAAAAGATATTAAGATAGTATTTTTCCTGTAAACTACGCCATTGACCACACAGATACATCATAGTAGAAATATTGTGAGTCAACGGCGGCGTTTCCTGGACGTTCAAGGATTTTAATTGTAATTGTAATTCAAACTTCGGAGTTATAACTCTTGTCATTTTTTTGTTGTACTGTCGTTACTAAGAGTTTCATTATATGTGTTAAAATTTACTGCCTCTTTTATTTATGTCTACTCTGTATGTGTTTATGTAAAAATTTTGCAAGCTTCAAATATATATATGGGAGGAGGCACAATAAGGTAGGTTCCATTCCCGTGAGCTGTTGGCTTCTCGGCCTTCCACGAGGACCTACTCAATCAGCTGGACTTGGAAGGTGGCGCCTACTTATTTTGACTCGCCCTGTACACAACTAAAGATTTGCTCCCATAAGCGATTTTCACGAACTCCCCCTACTCCTCTGAGCTAAGCTGTAGGCCCTTTTCCATCAAGTTAGTTACGAATCGTCGAAAAAGCTCGATTGGACGGTAACAAATTGGCGCCGCAACGCGGGCTTTTTTTTGCGACCGTAACATTACGTATGCGCTCAGCCCTAGTAGATTCCGGAAGGATCCGAATGATCGAACTTTTTATTCCAATCCGAGGGCATACGCTTCTTCCATGCGAACGGGATTTTGGTATTATAAAGGGAAAATTAAGGAAGATAGAACGAATCTACATTCTGCATCAGTATGCTGAAATGATAATAACGTCTTGTAAGAAAACAAGATAATTTACTGTCCATGAGATAGATGGTTCAGTTGTAATAAATTTCTCTGTACACAAACAATGTAATATCGTCAGAGACTTCATCGAAATCTGTATCACGAGCTTCAAAGCAGCAATTCCCCAATTCAAAATTTTATTACTTCTTGTTCAACAGTGTTATGGGAAAAGGTGCGAATGTTTATTGGTGGATTAGATGTGAACACATTTTCTCTACTACTACCAAGAATAGTTAATGTAGACTTTCTTTTGCTGCCACTATATCCAACTGAAAAAGTGCCTATGACTACAAAAAAATGACAATGATAACAAAATCTGAAAAATTTGTGGGTGAAGATGAAGAAACAAACAATACTGGGAAAAAATCCTCGATTTGCCTCTTACTGATGCCAAAAACTGATATTGATTAAATTTGTAACATTTTGTAAGGTCTGATCAAAATGCATCCAGAATGGTTTCATAAGTTTGCAATGACTGAACACTGAGGGATGTGTTTTTGCGTAAAGTGACCTTGGTATCTATTACACATGTACTGTGAATCACATTGGCCTTGCTCAGTTGTTGTTTCGCAGTAATGTTTTTTGGTGGCATATGTGTAACTGTTTGGCGCATTTATCATGTCTGAAAAAAGTGATTTCTATCAGATTTTGTCAAAAACTTGGAGACACTTGCAAAAATACATATTTAAAGTTACAGAAAGTCTATGGGGAAGATTGTATGAGCCGTGCACAAATTTACGAGTGGTATGAACGCTTTAAAAATGGTTGTAAAAGTGCTGAGAGTGACCCGCGTTCTGGAAGACCTACAACCAGCAAAAGTGAAAAAAATATTGAAGCAGTAGATCTATACATTAGTTTCGGTTCAATTCAATCAATTCTTATGAACGATTTGAGTATGAGACGCGTCTCAGCCAAATTTTCAGCTGCTACTAAGTCATACCAGGTGACGAAACGTGGGTTTATGGGTATGATGAGGCTTAATCTTCACAGTGGAAGACCCCAAAGTTTCCCAGACCTAAAAAAGCACGACAAAACAGCAGCAATCTTAACACGATGCGACTATTTTTACGATTACAAGGAAATTCTGCATCATGAAGACGTTCAATAGGGCCAGACAATCAACAAGGAGTATTGCTGCCAAGTTCTGCGACGTTTGAGGGATGCAGTTTTCGGAAGAGGCCTGACTTGCATGAGAATGGCGAGTGGCAATTGCAACATGAGAATGCCCCTGCCCACGAATCGCAACTTGTGCAGCAATTTCTTGCTAAGCACCGTATACCACAGGTTCATCAGCCACCCTATTCGTCAGACCTTGCTCCCAGAGACCTTTTTATATTCCCGAAAATCAAATTCAATTTGAAAATAAAAAGATTTCAAGACATTGAGGAGATACGACAGAACACGACGAAGCAGCGGGCTATTTCAAAAAGAATTTAAAAAATGTTGCAGGCAATGGCAGTAACGCTGGATTAAGTGTGTGGCTTCGGAAAGGGATTACTTTGAAGGCGACTAAATATTAATTTCTTAAATCTTGTAATTTCTTTCTAAATAAAGCCATTCTGGATACATTTTGATCAGAACTCGTAGAAGCTGTAGTATTATAAAATTTTGTTTTATAAATCGCAACTTACAGATGATGATGTTGTGTTGATCGCAGAAACAACCTAAGAGAGAAAAAGATTTTTTTTTGCTAACCGTACTGCTTTGTGGTATTGTACTTGTTGTTATTATATAACAAATATGAAGTACTGTAACTACACTCCATTGTACCCTGTTGCTATGGGTTATTAAGTTTTCCTTGATTATCTCAACATCTTAATGACAAGTTCTTTCTGCACTCAGCGATTCAAATGTAATTGTAAAGATTTGGATTTATTTTCTCAGTAAAAATCCAGTGTCTATCATTCGTCGTTGAGAATCCTACACAAACATTATTTAAATAATGTGGCGTAACTTCTTCGAAGCAAAAACTAATTTGTACTGATTAAGGTAAAACGTGAGGTATTAACAAGAATTCAAAAGAAATGCCGAGCATAACCGTTGTGCAGCGGTCACGCATTAACACACACATGCCGCTTTATAAAGAAATCAAGAGGAAATTGGTATAATTTTCATGTCTTTATTATATTATGACAGGTATTTCTCTTGATATACAAGAAACATTAAAATTGTGATAGCACGAGGTATCGTATAAGGTAACCGATATCTTTATTACAAGAACAAGGTGTAATGAACTTCATATTTCATGAACAGCTATGCTTTCCCCCAATTATTCACCATTTTCAGAATTAAGGCGAACCGATTAAGTGGACTGTGAAAAAATAAGGAAGCCGCGATTCTGAAAAGTCCTTTGTTTAAATTTCAAATTTCACGACATTAATTTATATTAAGAATAATAAAATTCCATACACGCGTTTAAATTTCGCTTGATAAAGCCACTTTGATGTAAATTTAAATTTTTCATCGTTTATGGAACAGAAGGCAATTTGTACAATTGTTAACTGGTTAAGCAGTACTTGATGACAGGGTAGTGCATGAAAATTTACCGCAAGCACCCACTTTCAATGAAGTTTATACTTATAAAATGCTAAGCAGGCAACTTTACAGCAATTTACAACAGCTTATAATAATACATTTTCCTGTCACATCGCGAGCTTTTGATTCCGGTTTTAGCAGAGCTAGTGGGTTGAGGCTATACGAGTAAATTGTTCGTCGAAAATGAAATTTATCTATAGGCAGACTTAAACAGTAATTAATTAAGTTATCTGAACATATTCAGGTGCAAATTTATAGGTTCATCAAACACCTACGGTGATTTTTTTCTAAAAACTAGCGTCACTGTAAAATCCCTAAATGGGTATAATGTACTGAACAACTTTTGCTTTCAAAAATTCCTTATGCCGAGGTAAAGACGTAGTTTGATAGTTACAACTCTCTTTATATTCAAAATGCAATATACTAGAATCTAGAGAATTTCAGCTGGAGCAGATTCAATTTTCATAGAATAACAACTATATTCTCATTTTAACATGAATTAATTTGAGTAGTATAAAACTCAACGGGTTTAATAAACGATAATTATTTATAACATCAGTAAACGTTAATTCATTTAAATACGAGGATGGTTCGATAACTACGTGGCCTAACAAAGAAAACGCAAGTTTTTTTCGACAAAAAACATTTTATTTTACAATATAGCTTCCTGCTCGCTCATCACACTTATTCCAACGATATTCCAAATTAGCAATGCCTTGTCGATGAATCCAAGTCCTCGAAATAGCTATTTACAGCAGCGATTACCTCGGAATTAGACGAAAATCTCTTACCGCCGAGCCATTTTTTCAGGTTAGGAAACAGATGATAATCGCTGGGAGCCAAATCTGGGGAATAGGGCGAATGGGGCACTAATTCAAATCCCAATTCATGAATTTTGGCCATTGCAATCGCAGACTTGTGGGCAGGTGCGTTATCTTGTTGGATAAGCACTTTGTTCTTTATCAAATGACGCCGTTTCTCTTTGATTTTGTCGTTAAGTTGTTGCAAGAAATTGGCATAATACTCGCCATTTATTGTTTTCCCCTTCTAAGTAGTCGACCAAGATAATTCCATGAGAATCCCAAAATACGGTTGCTATAACCTTTCCTGCTGACAAAACCGTTTTTGCCTTCTTTGGTAGCGGAGAGCCTTTTTGTGTCCATTGTTTGTACTGTTCTTTGGTTTCGGAAGTATAATGGTGGACCCAGGTTTCATCGACGGTTATGAAACGGTGCAAAAATTCAATTAAAATTCTGTGCACACTGTCATTTGAGTTACCCACTATGTTTGCTATCTCGCACACTTTTACTCGACGGTCATCCAATACGATGCGGTGGACTTTTTCAATCATATCCGGGGCAGTAGCAGTTTTTGGACGTCCACTAAGGGGTTGATCATTTGTGCTCACACGACCACGCTTAAATTCGGCAACCCAGTTTTTAACCATTGAAAACGAAGGAGCTGTTTCCAATAGTGTTGAATCCAGCTCTGCTTTGATTTCGGTTGGTGTTAAACCTTTCAAATGAAAGTACTTTATCACTGCTCTCAACTCAGTTTTATCCATTGTTTACAAAATCACACGAGACGCTCACTTTGGCGTGCTGTCAAAAACAGACGAATTGACAGATCGCTCTGTACTGTCATATTTAATCTAATAAAGGATAGTTCTACAGAATGGTAAAGAAGATTCCTCCGAATTCGCGCCATTTCTGTGTTAGGCTACGTTATCGAACAATCCTCGTACACACACAATTCTATTTTAATGAGTTAGAATATTACTAATTATAGGGAATTAATAAAAATTTAAGTTTTAAATGTATCTTTTCCTAAACAAACTTGATGTTGGTTTCCATATTTAATAATTGTTTTATTTTGTTTTGAAGGGGTTTTATTAAAGAGAAAATTTTCTTTTTAATTGAACTTGTACGTGATTTTAAAACTAAAAAATTAAAAATGTGATGTAATAATTTTTTTAAGAAACAGCAGGTTTTCTTAGTCCATTCCGTAACTATGATAAACATTATTAACGTGTTTAAAAATATAGTTACATTAAACATATGTTCACATACATTTACCATCAGATATACTAAGTGTTTAAATACCAAAACCGAAAATTACCCAAGGTTTCTCGAAATTAGAATTTTGTATTAGATATATTCTCACTTAATTCGATAGTTAAATATTTAAATAATTCAATCAGGGATGTACATGCAAATCACCTATATAAGTGTTTATTTGCATAATATTCTACAAATGAAATTTTATTTGCAGCTTTTATTAAAGTTAGAAAAATGTATGTAGTAAAGATACACTACTAGACGTTTTAGCAACTACATATGTTCATACCTATTGAGATTTTTTGTTTATAAATTAATAACCACAAACTTGGTTATAAATAGGAAACGTATAGCTTCTATCGTTTCTGTTAATGTAGGGTTCTAAACTCTATTTGTTGAGCATTGAGCTAGAACGTAAATAAACCCTTGACAGGTGCGTTGATTTACCGGATGTGTATTTACGTAATATTTCTTGCGTTTCTAAATTAACGTTAGCGCCGTCAGAATTCTTTTGTAGTAGGACGCCCCCTACGATTACACGTTCCTGGAACAACTTGCTCCATTTTAGGAAAATAAGCACCAGGCACTATACAAACGCCCCGAAAACCGATAAGCACTGCTCATAAACCATACAAACCTAACCCGGTAATTACGAGTGTAAAGTATAGGTTTTGAGCTTCAATTACTCCTTAAATAATGAGGCATTAGCGTTATCTACCGTAGACCAATCACAGCGCGCGCTCGGGCGAGTCAAACACGTGCGTTTGTTGACGTTCTAGCTCGATGCTCAATATATAGAGTTTAGGACATTTGCCCGATTGCAGATAACTCGCTGGTAGACTCTTGAAGACAGTTGCTCGCCATCCTTTTTCTCGACAAACAACTTGCTAACAATACTATAACTATAATTGCGTCAATGGAGACGATTCAGTTTTTTGTCAGGCACTTTCGTTTGTAAAATAGTTTAGCATATCTTTTGCTTCATAATTAAAACTTTTACTTATATTTTCAGATACCATAGGTACAGTGAGTATAACAATTTCTTTAAGAAACATCTTCTGAGAGTTTAAGAAAATATTTATTTATACAACGGGAACCCAAAGTAGTACAGAACGTATATTTTTGCGTATGTGAATATGTGGTCGTAGATGTTAATCAAAAATTTATAAATTTCCATACGTCTGGAAGATAGTGTAATAATCAGTAAACAACTACGTAATTTACAATATTAAATTTATGGAAATTTAAAAATATATAGAACATAGAAATCAGGCACACATTTTATTAAAAAATACCAAAACACGCAACTCTACTTTGACTACCAACATTCCTCGGAGCAACTAAAAGATGTTGAGGAGTACCAAGAGCTTATACTAAATTGTTAGGAATAGTATTTTATTGTAAGAATAAATTACTTGTCGAGCATCTGTTCCGCGAGTAATCGGCTTGGCTATCAAATATTTGTCAAGCATAGGAACTCGCGAGCAAACGATAGGCGAGTAGACTGTGGCGAGGAAATCAACGTGAGCAAGAGGCTTAATACAGTTGGCGCTCGATAGTAGCAACTCTTGGTATCAGAATCTTTCCAGTCGTAGCGACCAGAAAATAAGCGTATCGAAATTGGTTAGTGATATACAAGAATTGCATTTTAAAAGTATTAAGGTTTCAAGTTAAGATTGAATACAGTTGCGAACATGCACACGATTACTTTTGCATTATAACTTATGAAGTTCGTTGAAGAAGTAAATGTGCGGTGTAAGTGAACTTTGCTAAGTATGAGGGTGGATCAAATATGCACCGACCCTTCCGTCTTGCGGGTAACAAACACGTGCGAGAGAGATAAATAGTTCTGTGGTGAAAGGAGATAGATTGATGCGTTACGCCACGCCGCCGTCTGGCGTACAACCCGTTTAGTTAATTGTTCTTCATCGTCATCAAATTTCTTACGATCGAAAACGTTGGTCCCACTGAAATTTGGCGAAGATTGCATAATCAATATGGAGAATCCACATTGTCGAGATGCCGTGCAAAACAAGACCCACCAACGTCGTCCAAAAACAAGCACCACTCTAGAAAACATTGATACCATTCGTGACCGTATTGAAACAGATCGTCGACAGACCCTAGCTGAAATTCAAAAAACAGTGGGAATAGCTATGATAGTGTCCAATTCATCATTAAGACAAAGCTTCATTTTCGAAAAATTTCGGCAAGATGGGTTCCAAGACTCTTGAATGGAGAACAACGAGCTGTTCGTGTTGAAATTTCTCAAAGGCTACTGGCACATTTTGAAGCGGAAAGCGAAGCGTTTTTGCATCGTATAGTAACCTGTAATAAGACCTGGATGCACCACTATACACCGGAGTCCAAACGGGCAAATAAGAAGTAGAGACAAAAAGGCGAAGATTGTCAGGTAAACTCGAAAACTCTTTTGTCTGCGGGTAAAGTTTTGGCGACAGTATTTTCTGATTACAGAGGTGTTTTGTTGGTGGATTTTCTTCACAACAGGCGAACCGTTAATATTGCTTATTATTGCAACCTTTTGGAGCGAGTTCTAGTAGCCTACCGGTCCAAAAGACGTGGATGTCCCATACGACAAGTGTTGCTCCTGTACGACAATGCCCAACCGCATACCGTTGCCCTAACCCAAGAAAAACTAGCTGAAATGCATTGGACTGTCGTTGAACACCCTCCATACAGTCCAGACCTTTCACTCTGTGATTACCATATGTTTGGTCCACTTATAGATGCGCTGGGAGGAACACGTTTCGACGACGATGACCAAGTGGAGCAGTTCATGTGCAACTGGTTACATACACGCTCTCGTCCTTTTCATGAAAAAGGAATAAAGAACCTACCTATCTCCTGGCAAAAATGTATTCAGAAGGAAGGAATGTATACAGAAAAATAAGGTAATATTTATTTAATGTAATAATAATTCAATAAATAGTTATTAATAAAGGTCGGTCCATATAAGGAACGTATTTTTGCCTAAAATGTAATTTAATTAGTCTTCTTATTTCTCTATGTTTGGAGAAATGGCCTGTTAATTACTCACAATGCGTAGGTTTTGTGAGCCGTCTTTTCATGTACGCAAATCAGAAGGCTAACACACATAGTTATATATTTTATATAGCGATTTTTTTACAGTCTCGTCGCTTGCATCCTAATCGCCAGTAATCTCTGTCCCGCCAATCTCCTTCCTCCATTTCTCTCTGGATCATCGCCTCTTCTGTTCCTTGTCACCAAGTTCTTCGTGGCCTACCACGCTTTCTTCATGTCGGCGGGACACATTGCCATATCCTTTTAGGCCATCTAGTTTCTCCCATTCTTTGTAGGTGCCCATATCAAATAAGTGTCTTGGTTTCGACTGTATCTATGATGGAGTCTTCTACTTCCATTCGTCTTCTCATTTCGTCATTCCTTACTCGGTCTAACCTTGACACTCCGCAACTCCTCCTCCAGAAATCCATCTCTAGAGCTTTTAACTTGTCTTTGCTTCTTTTGTTTAGCACCCAAGATTCAAAGCCGTAGGTTACTATGCTTTGTACGATTGTTTCAAATATTGCAGTTTTCGTTTTTGTCTCGATTTTATCACTTCACAGAATAGTAACAAGTTGTTTGATTGCATTTTTCCCTTGGCCTATTTTGTTAGTAATATCTTGCTTACTAGTACCGTCTGTAGTAAATGTGACACCAAGGTATTTGTATCTATCATGATTTAATTGTGCAACTATCTAACGGTATGTCATACCCTTTTCCACCTATAAAGCGATGTTCAGTTTTGTTGATGTTTATTTCTAAGCCCCGTTGCTTGTATTCTTCGTAGAGTTTGCGAATCACATAATTAGAGTCAGCTTCATCTTGGGATATTACTACTTGATCGTCTGCATAAAACAAGGTTGACAATATCCATTCATCTACTGGTAGACCCATATTCCCGCATTTCTTTTTCCAGATTTTTAAGGCTTCGTTTAGATAAATTTAAAAAAAGTCGGGGCCATCGAGTAGCCTTGTCTGAGACCCTTATTCACCGTAAATTTTATGGAAACATTATTTTCCATTTTTATGGAACTCATGGAATTTTCGTACATAGAGTTTACTGCAGAAATATAAGTATGGCTTATTCTTGCTACCCTTTAGGTTTCATTTAGCTTGCAGAGGGGTACACTATCGTAAGCTTTGTGTAAATCAACGAAGGTTAGATGTAATGACCTGTTATGCCCGATCAACTTTTTACTTAATTGTTTCATACTAGATATATTTGCGAGGCAAGATCGGCTCGCTCTAAGCCGGCTTTGCTCCTCTGGTTCTACAAATTCTTCTTCTATTCGATTTTTAAGTATTTTCCCGTATAATCAAAGAGTTGTGGTAGTGCATTGCAAATTATGAAATGATTTATGTACATAGAACAGAACAGTTTTCGCAAGTTAACAAATTATTAGGATATACCACAGAGGATCATGTTACTGTGGTACACATTCTCGAGTTTACCGCTGTACAACGTATACAAAAACTACGATTACTGGACTGACCAATACCTTCAAATGTTGTTGAGTGGCCAAAGTTACTAGATCGTCTAGGATTCAATCCAACCGAAAGAATTTTCAGAATCAAAACTACTTACAATGTAAAAACCGTAGCATTCTGAAATCGCTTCTTTCATTTTATGTAAACTTTAGCTACTTTAACCTATAAAAAACAAAATCATTGCCAGCTTTGGAGTATGCCCATCGCACACTAACCAGATACACTCCCGAACATGGAAGCTCATACGAAAAATTTGAAATGTGTTCTAAAGTAATCTCACCGCATTGACCGCTTGCTCATAACTAATGAGGAGATATCACTAGTCATCTTATAAATTGTCAAGCTGTGCTGAACATGAATGACAACATATTCTAGCATGTATTACGTACATAGTTCTATCGTATTTTCCTATTTCTTCAAATATATTTGTTACTGTTCGAATCATCATCCATCGGTTTTTTACAGTCTATCCGAAATACTTACCTTGCATTTAAACCTAATTTTTATGAAATTTAAAATTTTTAAAATATGTTAACACATTAATATATAATTTATTCATTATTCATTATTCATTTACTATAAATCTGCAAAAATTACTGCAACTACTAAGTCCATTCGCCCTACTAGTACAGTATTTAAATTATATCTTCATGTGGGAGACATCTACAGGCATCAAGTGGAATTTACCCACATCGACTACGGCAAGCCAACGTACCCAATAATTACTACAGTCCAATTAGCTGAATTAGTATTCAGAACGAGTCTGCAAGCAACCATCGACATCGGCTTGGCTCTTAATATTCTTCCAGTTGAACGTAACACGCGCTTCGTCTTCTTCAAAAATTAATATGATGTACAAGTTTCAGTATGCAGGTTTGCCTTATCAAGCCACCAGAGCTTAACGGAAATTTATGACAGGCTTCGATTGTACAAAATTGTCAAAAATTAAAGTTTCTTGCTTCGGGGATCCAGCCAGAAGTCAGTGCCGTCACAATTTTTCAATTTGTACTCGTAATGAAGATAAATACTGCGACCGAAAATAACTGCAGGCACTGTTTTCTTATGAATGTCCTTAACAAAGCCACCCCAGCTTTCTACGTGATAATTTTGTAAATTGTTTTGACACAGTTCCTGTCACCCTCGAGTGAAACACAAATTGCCAACCGCTACATTAATAACCGTTCCATGCTTATAAATACACCTATTATGCCGCCGGAAAACGTGAATGAACAAAGTTTAACATATTTTGTCGAATTTCAGCAAAGCCAAATAAGTCGCAATTTACAAAACTGGAAATGAGACAATATTGTACCCATTAAAAACACCTTCGGGCGAAATTCTTTTTAAATTGGTTTCAGAAACTGGCCAGTAATCATTTTGCTGGGATTTATTCAGGTAGAGAGATTATGTAGGTATTTGAGAACATTTGTGTAAAATATATAAAACATGAATTCAATAACTAAATAGCAGGTCCCGATTTTCAAACAATACCAAAACCATTTAATACGAGAAACACAAACGAAGACATGAAGAAAGCACTAATAAAAAATATTGCATAGGAAAAGGATTTGGAAACTATGAAAACAATGCACATCAACTTAACATTTCTGCAAATAATATTTAATTTATAGTGATCGCCCAAATTGTATTCATTATATAGGATGATATGAAAATAACCGGTCAAATAGATCTATAATCAATGTTGTGATAAGTAGGCTTAGGATAATTATGCATATACATATTTGCAAATGCACATTTTAAACATTTTTGGATATAAATGCATATTTTAATTGTTTTAAGCATTAATGCATAATTTGCAGGATTTTTCTGTTTAAATTGCATATTTATAAAATTTTTTGTTATTGAGTACAGATTCACTTCGTCAAGCAGTCTGGGAATTTCCAGAAATTTTAAATAACCTTCTAAACTGATGTATTCTGTATTTTGAATATGTAGGTATTTTCTTAGTTGTTAAGCTTCGAAAAACTAGAAAACTTGGAAATGGTAAGAGGATTACCAGGGTTTGAGTGGCCCTGTTGCGTTAACGGGAAAACCTGTGAAAGTTGAAAGTTTAACTATTCATCATCTCATCTACAATTAGTTGTCTACTAGTTCCAGTAGTGTGTTAACATCTTCAAAATGCCGAAAGCAAAAAAGGGTATACGTTCTATTTGAACCCTTAACCGGTCAAGCTATTTTACTAACAGTACCGGACAAGGTGTAGACACACCTAGGCAGATTAATTTTTATAGTAAATATGCTCAAGTTCAGCATTTTAAATGTATGTATTTATTTATCTGTATTAAATATAAAACTTGTATGCTTCCGGTTTTACATAATAAACAATTAAAACAATATATGGAAATACATTTTTATTAAATTCTAACGTGAGTAACTACATTTTGATACTGTTGGTACAGTAAATAATAGAAATTAGGCACAATTATGACAAATTCTCTTTGCACAGCTATGTTCTCCGCATACATTTTGTTTACATTTATCGCAAGTTTGCTTTTGATTTCTAGTTTTCTTAGCTGGGCAAACATAACAGCACTTGCGTTTCCCTGTTTGGTTTGCTAGTGATGTCTTAATTTCAGTATTGGCTGAAAATTGTGCAATGCTTTGCAAGATGGGTTTCTGTAAGCTCCTTCGAGGTCTTCGTCTGATTTGTGGAGTCACTAATTCTTCTCCCAATTTCTGCAGATAAATACGACTTATTTGGCATTTATTCCATTGTGGATGCAAATTCCCTCACAAAACATAAACAGCAACACCGCCACCGCAAACGCAAACTATTTGTTTTTTCTTTTACACATATATTCGTGTACTAATTGGTCAAATAAATCGACACCACCCTACGTATCGTTATAAGTTAAAAATATTTCCGGTTTGTTCTTCTCTTCTGAAACGTCAGCCGATTGATGCATTGTTAAAAATAAAATCACCGATTTTTTAACTTTCGGAACATACGACACAAGAGTAACTTGTTTGTCAAGCCAAAGATCGAGAACCTTTCTGGCCTTGCTTTATTGGGTAGGAACTTTGGTGGTATACATGTTTTGTTCCTTTTTAGCGTTCCTACAATGGTAAGACCATTATCTAAGAGCTTTTCTGCTAAAATGAAGTTCCTGAAGAAGTTGTCACAATTAACATTGCGCTAGGTCCTTTGATAGGGCTCTGTCAGTGTTTCTACAACCGAGTTTCATAGCCCAACTGCTGTACCTCTTTTCCAAGATATGATATTCCCATCAAAGGATAAAATGTCTTCGAATCACACAGCCACCATACCTTTATCTCATATTTATCTGGGTTTAAAGGCATATATTGAATAAAAGAGCACCTGCCTCTAAAGGGAATTAGCTGCTCATCAACAGTTATGTTTTCCCCTTCTAAATACAATTATCCCAGATTTACATTGCTTGCATCCCACACGTCACATATTGTTGCCAATCTATCAGTTTCACGACGATGGCTTCTAGTTGATTTGTCATCAAATCTAATAAACCTTAACAGTTGCTTGAAACGCTTGAGTCCCATAGTAGTTCTAAATATGGCAGGACCATACATAGAAGCCCATACTACTTCGTAAGAAGTATTGTTTGCCTTTAAATGTCCTGCAATTATTAATAGTCCCAGAAATGCGTAAACTTCCGTTTTATTGCAGTGTTTCCATCTGCTTAAGCATTCTTTGATTCATAAACGAGCACTGCCTCTTTATTTGCATATTTCACAGTCCACTATGTTATTATTTACAAACAACGAAAACGCGTCAATATGTTCTTCAATCAATTCTCCAGGAGGGAGGCACACTTTGTTTACTGCGGACTTTATAATATTCCGCTTGCGGGTACGACCACCAATATTATGAGGTTTTGATAACCACACCGTCCCATCTTTTCCCACAAAACAACCTGAGGCTGTAGCTGCTGGTTCTACTTCGCCATCGGAATTTTCCGACATATTCTGAACATCATCTACTTCAGATGCTTCAGAAAGTACTTCTTCCTCAGAATCAGAATTGAAATTCTCTTCGTCACTTTCATTCAAAAATTCACTTTCGCCAAAGTCTGATAAATTGCCAACAATATCCGTCAATTCCTTTGCGTTCAAACGTTTTGACGCTATATCTGTAATACGAACGGATTATGTGTTAACTTTAAAAATTTTGCTACCTTACTTGTAATGTTTACAATATTATCCAACTTATTTATTTATTTAGCTTATAGAACAATTTTCGGAAATTTCCGATCACTACTAAAAAATAGGAAGTAGTTTACATAAAAAAGAATTTATATTACACCCAGCATTATCAGGTACGACCCGACCTGTAGCTTGTCTGCCTTTACAAGCATTTGCTCTAGAAGTTTTAGCAATATTTGTTCGTAGGCCCTGCCTGCCTGAACAGGGCCATGTGCTTATATTATTCAAACCTTGGGGCGGACAAGGATTTGATTTTGATGTATTTTGTTTGCCAGGACAATAATACTTAATCGGTTTATGCCTGTTAGCTGTTTGTGAACCCATACAAACTAACGTTTCGCAAGACATTGCAGCTTGCATTTTCAGAGTTAACAGAACAGTGGACACAGTGTTCTATTTACTCTGAAGATGCAAGCCAATTAATATCAGCATACAGGCATAAGCCGATTACGTATTATTGTCCTGGCAAACAAAATACATCAAGATCAAATCCTTGTCCGCCCCAAGTTTTGAATAATATAAGTACACGGCCCTGTTTAGGCAGGCAGGGCTTACGAACAAATATTGCTCAAACTTCTAGAGCAAATGCTTGTAAAGGCTGACAAGCTACAGGTCGGACCTACCTGATAATGCTGGGTGTAGTTCCCAAATTACGACGCAGTCTAAGCCGAAAGTAAATTGTAAAATTGACAATCCTCTAAATTACTTCGTCTATCTCGTAAATGTAGAAAAACAAGCTAATCTTGTTCTCAGTGACATTTGATTTTTGAACCATTGAATATTTAAAGGGCAATAAGCATATTTCAAATATTCAAGATATCCTGCCAGAATAATTTCTGATTTAGGAGGTTTAGAAAAAGAACCTAAGAAAAATCAGTAGCAACTGGAATAACTCCAACTATAAACAGCAAATTAGCCTTTTCAAAAAAATATATCAGAAATCGTTTTCTGACAGTCTCAAATTTTTCCTTCGCCTCATATTTCTTTTCCAGTACAGATTGTTGGTACATTCAAAAAAGTTAATTAATTTAATGCAGTGCCGTTTTAAACGGGAAGATTTAATAAAATAAAAAATAATTCACACGTTACGAACCGCTTAACTTTTTTGTAATTGTACAAGACCCCACAAGTACACGGCTTCAGATAAAGAGATATAAATTATCGTTCAACGTTTCTGATTATCCGGCTCTTGATAATTACACCGCAATTGCGCGGCTTTCGTCCAAACAAGCAACGATTTGGTGTTGTATAATTTACAAACGCATATTCACACGTACACATCAGAGGCTTCCAATCAATGCTATAGATTGAGCCTGAAATCAAATAGGGCAACTTTAATTACACATTGTAATGTGCGCCCTGCCAGTATAAAGTAATCAGTAATCATTCCGTGAACTGACGATATGTATTGCTATTATAATAAAGAAAGTTTGGGATGAAAAGCACAGAGATACCTGTTGAGGACTGCTGGTGAAATGGCGCATCTTCGTGTTGTGTTTTTGAAAACTTGCTCAGGTTAATGGTATTTTTGCAGAGTATAATTTTAATGAATCCCTGTCTCTTGTACTAAACATAATTATGATTTAAGATTTTATTATTTTTATTACTACCAACTTATTAAACACAATAGGTACAGTAAACCGACGTCAACCGATACCTAATTAATTTGCCATAAGTTTATAGTTAACTGATAAAATGTCTGGTGCCATATTGGAGGGGTGCTGTAACCAATACATGTCATCTCATTTGTACTACGGGATATTGCCATACCAACGTTTAGAGCAGCAAAAGCAACCAAAACCGCAATTTTCCTGTTTTTAAATGGATGTAGCCGAATAAACAAACTATATTATGAACAAGTATGCGTTAATTTTCTGTCCCAAGTAATGTACAGCACTAAAAATTACTGCAGATTAAACTATATTAAATAAGGCTACATAAGAGCTAAAAGCATTGCGTAATGGTCATAAAACCTATACATTCAAAAATATTTAAAAAATCTTTCAGTAAACCAGACAACCGAATATTCCCTCTCTAAAACTACAGAAAGCAGAAATCGACCACAACTATTCAACTGTCCAATAAGAACACAAGATGGACAGTGGATCAAAGACAACAAAGATTTGGTGGCGACCTTCACAAATTATTTAAAGGTGTTTTTTACCCATACTCAACTGACACCAATGTTGAAAGTAAAACTGATATCTGCCAATTTCTTAAATCACCGTACCAGCTCGAAACAGCTATAGAGAAAATCTCAATTACACATGTTGCTCAAGCTATTTCGCGGCTGAATCCAAAAAGTGTCCATGTTTTGATCATATTACCGCTAAGATAATCTTCGAACTACCAAACAACGCATTAAAGTTATTAACCTACAATTATATTTCCATTTTAAGAACTGACTGCCTTCCCATGCAGTGGAAGGTCGCACAAGTTATCATAATTCCAAAACCATACCATTGGAAGACCTAAGTCCGATAAACCAATTAGTCTGCTTCCAATATTCTCAAAACTTCTTGAAAAACTTTTAAAGGCCAAACTAGAGCCAATCTTTAAACCACGACAAATTATACCCAACAATCTATTTGGATTTAGGCAGGAGCATGCAACTATCGAACAGATTCAATGTTTATGTAATAGAATTATACAAAATCTAGAGGATATGAAACACTGTTCTGCAGTATTCCTAGAGGTAAGCCAGGTTTCTGACAAAGTCTGGCATACTGGACTGCAGTATTAAACCAGGAAATCTACCTCACAAGTATTTTTTCTTTTTTAAATCTTATCTACCAGACCGTAATTTCCTTATCAAATTCCAAAATGAAGGAACATCACACCATCCTATCAACTCCGGTGTTTCCTAGGGCAGCACTCTGGGCCCCGCGTTCGTATCTCCTCTACACTGCTGTCGTCCTACTCACAAATGGTCGTACCACTACTGGAGCTTTCGCTGATGATACAGCTGTGCTTAATTCCCACGAAGATCCTCATATTGCATCATAACAACTTCGAACGAACCTTAATTACATTCAAAGCTAGTTAGAAGTGGTGTATCAACGCAATTGAACCAAAATCTGTTCAAGTTACTTTTGCAAACCAAAGACGCAACTGACATTCACCTCGCAATGCATTTGATCCGAAGGTTGACGTGAAAAAAGCACAGTTTTACCACAAGGAAGCAATTAGGCCGTAAACTGCGTAACACGTACTGATTGATGGTCGCAAATTTCAGTTGTCCATTAATAACAAGTTGTTAGTATACGATGCAATTCTTAAACCAGTATAGGCCTACAGAATCATACTATGGGGATCAACTTCCAATTCAAATATTGAAATATTGGAAAGGTTCCAGTACAAAATTTTCCCAATGACACTCAATGCTCCTTGGTTTGTCAAACCATCGCGCGTAACCTTAAGATGGCAACGGTGAAAGAAGAAACAAAGAAGTATTGTGTTAACTATGATACTAAACTTGGTTGTCACCTAAACAGCCCTCCACAAAATCTCATGGCTCAACCACTCAACCGACATAGACTTAAAGGACATATGATTTACCTACTAGATTTTAAGTTTGATTAGGGTCCCTCATCTTATGTAACTGCTAAATATAATTAGAACCAGAAAGGAAGCCACCACTGGGTATTTTCCTACAAGTCTTAATTATTATTAATAATACATTTGTTTACTGTTTCGAATGTAACAGATTGGAAATAAAGTGAGATTAAAACAAATTGATCGCATTAAACTTTACTAGACCCCTAAAAGTTGCCATTACTGGTTATCAACAAGTGCTAGCAAAATTGGAAATCGGTTCTATTAGAATTGGATTTAAATTCTTATAATCGGGCATCTTTTTTCGGATCATAATCGACAACCGCATCCTTTTATTAAAGCCGACGATAGTTATACGGTTCTGGAATAGAGATTTAGATTGTTAGTATGGAGAAGGTTTTCCTGCTCTAGAATCCATAATCTAAGCCCCAGAACTGAGAATTCTCTTAGAAGATTCTAGAATCTAGCTTCTAAATTCGAATTGCGGTTTTTAAGATCTACAGGATTTTAAAAACATAAGCGTAACTTACACTTTTACACTTGGTGAATCAAGGAAATGTAATCAAGACTCCACAGGTAATTTTCTAAAATATTACCTTTTTTAATGATGATTCTGGCAACATATAAAGTTATTAAAAAAAAAAAAAAACGAGCGATCCATAGTCGGTGAACAAATATTTGCATTACAACGATTTAAGAAATTACACGTTGATTCCGTAGTCGGATTATATGCATAGCTTTTCTCTTGCAGTACGTTGACGGATAAAGGTGGGATTTCCTATAGGCGTCTGCCGTACGCGTCTGACGGATGCGTCTAAACGCTACGTCCAAACGCAAATGAAGATGATTTCCTATAACAAGCGTACGACGCATACATCTGGGTTTTAGTTCGCATGTTTTACCGTTCAGTGTATGTCAACAACAGGAGGACTTCAAAAATATGGATGATTGTGTGATGCCGGTGTTATTATTAGAAGAAGAAGAGGATGACGAACGCCTACTGTTAGTTTTGGGAACGAACAAGAAAAGAAAGGCCGAAAGCGATTTATATAAAAGAAGAAATAAGGAGGGATATTCCAATTTACTAATAAGGAATCATTTAAACGATGACGCTAAGACATTTCGAGAATTTTTCAGATTGAATAGGCAACAGTTTAATTTTGCCCTGGACTGTATCAAGGATAGTATTACAAAAGTGCCTTCAAGGAGAGTTAAGAGCCCTATATTACCAGAAGAAAAACTATATCTGACATTAAGGTACGTTTATTAAAAAAAAGTATTACATTTACAGGTGTGTCAAATTAGAATCATTTTGTGGGGCAAAGTCAGCCAAAGGAGAAAAATTAGAGTAATAGCTTCCTACGTCGCTGAGGGATGTCTCTGGACGTGAAAGTGGTCGCAAGGGCGGTTGTGGCTGTCTATCCTCCAACGACCTTATTTCTAGTTCACTGACTATACCGCAGATTCGAGCTTTTGCTTCAGCAATCAGTTCAGGTCTAAAAGTATTTTTACTGTCATAGCTATGCTTTTAAAAAATACTGATACAGCATTTGACGAGTCATCCGAATTTCTGTTTACAAAGCTTCGCATAAGTTGTTCTCTCTCTGCAGACCTTTTCTCGAGCATTTCTAATATTTTGTCACTGTTATCTTTACTTCTTTTCGGAGTACCATTTGAAGAACGCAGTCGTTTTCTTTTTTTAACATTCTCCGAAGAAACTTCTTCAACATTTTTATCGGAAGTACTTGGCGTTGAAGGACCAGCTTCGGATTGGATTTCCGGTGGTTCATGGTCTTCGTCGTCTTCGAGTGTAGTTCGTTGCGACTCATCCAGACCCACATTACTTTGACTGCTAAAATATGTATTAAATTAATATTAGTAAAGGATAATGGGAAAATAAAGCGCACACCTCCTCTCATAAGAAACCTTGTTTAAAAATCCCAAGTGTTCTAATAACGGCCACTTTGATTTCCATTTGGCTGCCGAACCAGTGGGACCTATAGTTTTCTTTTGCTTCATGTACGTATCTCTGATGCTCCTCCATCGTTTTTTACACTCAGCAACTACAAACAAACCACAAAAAATAAATACAGGGGACTAACAAAAACATTTCGTTTTAGGTTCATGGTTACTGGAGAAACATTCAGATCTTTGGCATTTGCTTTTCGTATATCGGCTGGATATGTTAGTATTATTGTCAGAGAAGTGCTTAAAGCATTGTGTGAAAAATTGCTACCTATATTCTTGCCTGGGCCAGCCGACACTGACTTTGAAAAAATAGAAGATGAATTTTACCATAAATGGAATTTTCCAAATTGCATCGGTGCTATTGACGGAAAGCATATAAGAATATTTTGTCCACAGAAAAGCGGATCTTTATTCTTCAACTATAAAAAGTATTTTTCAATTGTACTACTAGCTACTGTTGACGCCAATTACAAATTTGTTACTACATGTATTGGTTCTTATGGTAAAGAAGGTGACAGTGGCATTTTTGAAAAATCAAATATGGGACGTCGGATTCGTTCTGGAACATTCAATTTTCCATCTGATAAGAAACTCCCTGGATCAGACATAGTACTGCCTCATGTTATTGTAGGCGACGAAGCTTTCAGACTTGACAGGCACATGATGAAGCCATATACAAAAAATCAAGCTTCCATGGATAAATCAAAGGCAATTTTTAATTACAGATTATGCCGTGCACGAAGGGTGTCCGAAAATGCTTTTGCATTACTATCACAAGTATTTAGGATATTTTACACACCTATAGCAGTAATGCCTGAAACGACTGATTTGATAATTGCCGCAGCATGCTGTTTGCATAACATGTTACGTGATGGATATCTTGAAAATAACAATCAGTCTTATTACAACTACGATCCTGAAATACAGTTACCGACAGAAAATATGATACCGCTAGCAAGAACAGGCGGTTTTGCAAATTATGATGGCTTTGAGATACGGGACCAATTTAAAAACTACTTCAACAGTCCACAAGGCTCCGTCAAATGGCAAGAAAAACATGTTTCGAGAACTAGTACACAGTTATAATTATTTGTATTGTATTACTCTAGTAATACTTATTTCTTGTTAAATATAGTATTACAAGTACTACTTACCATTTCTTTCCACCTTTTCGGATATTTCTTTCCATATATTCTCGCGTATAGTTTGATCTTTATAATCCTTTTTCTATTTCGGTTTTATAAAGCCGTTCTAAGCGCACTGTTTTAGCTTAAAAACAGTACGTTAAGGAGGCCTATAATCGTACTGTTTTTAGTTTGTTTTTTTTACGATGTTGGTAGTTCGATTTGAATTTGAAAGTTTGAAATGT